>APFE030242656.1:40538-71538 GCA_000404065.3 Pinus taeda
ATATTAAAAAAGACAAAAATAATTCACAATTAAACTGCTTTGTTATTGGTGACAATACGTATTGAACATAATTCATAACAGGTAATTACCATGGTTAAAGCTACTCCACTAAACATAATAACTATCTTCTCTAGAGTATGACATTGTTGTGAAACGGTCAATGATATCTCCTATTCCTATCATCGAGGTGAAGCAAGAGACGGCCAATCATTCATATGTTTTCTGTAATACATATTCACCTCAGTGATGTTTCCTATAATACCTATTATTTTCTATATAGTCACCTCAGCGAGAAAGAAGATATCAATCATCAAACCTAGATAACTTCATTAGATGTGGGGAGTTAATTTTGTAATTAAAAATATTGTTAACCTAAATTTTCTTATTTTTTCCAAGGGTTAACCTAATTATGCTAAATAAAGTTCTGGAAATACGCAAATTGTACCCTGCCACACATTACATAACACAAGGCTCCATCTCCATTTTGTTGCCAGTGATAGATAGCGTTGATGGGGACGACCATCTTGTTCGTATAGCACTAGTGTGAAGTTGTGAACGATACCAACCTTCCTCACACTCGCATGCGCATATTTTTCATCAAAAAAGTTTGTGCATATTTTTCATTGAAAAAACGAACTGTGCATACCAATAACAGGTTTATTTCGATAAGCAGGTTATGGACTGTAGGCGATGGAAAGAGTTAGGGATAGCCAAGCAGGGCATGGTTCTTATTTTCTATCCACTATAGTTTTCATCTATTGCAAGAGGATCGCTTTCCATTGGTATTACACATACTCCTTGTATTACTTATGAATATTTTTTTAAGGGTTTCTTGCAGGTTTCTTGCAGGTTTATGTTTGCGAACAACCGGTCAGAGAGTAGGAAATATGGGATGATGTCTTCTCTGAAGCTTCGCTATCCCGTGAAGGCCAGAAAGTGTTGCAGGTAATCTATACTTGTGAGCTTGTCAACTTCTCGAGTGCCCTTGTGAACTTGCTCGCAGGAATTTGCCTAAGCAGGTGTTGTTGGAGAATCCAAAAGCATTGAATGAGCATGGGGACCATTATATTCCTACCCGTTTCAGGATGAACTGAGCTATATTAACGATACAGTCACACCTTGGATCGAACTCTCAGGTTATTTGTGTCTAGGGGTTTTATTTTGATTGTAAATGTAAGCAAGTTATTTCCATAAGTAGGTTTTACATAGTAAGCCATAGAAAGGGTTACAAATAGTCAAGCAGGGCACAGTTGTGATTTTCTATCCATTGCAGTTTTCATCAATTTTTTCTCTAGAGTGTGGCATATACACTTGTATTAGTGGGAAAGAGTTGATTTCCGGGCAAACATATACCTACTGTACACTAAGGTTAGTTCTACAAACTTGTATGTTCGATCCACTGTAAAAGTTTACAATAAAAGTTTACATTTGGTCAATCAAATCAAAAACTCAGGTGGTTATTTGAAAGCTAGGGTTTTACAAGGGGCCTCATCCCAAAATGGAAAACAATGGCAAGGAAATATCATATTTTGTGGAAACAAATCACTTAATCCAAGTCAAAATTGCTTCATCAAATAAAACAAGGAAGTGGATTTGGGAAAACAGAAGAAAATATTAGGGAATTTTAAAGTGCAGACTTGCTTGCCTTAAATGGGAACAAAGAAGAAGTTAACAGTCCCAGAAAAGGGAAACAAATAACATCAATAACAAAAATAAAGAAGAGTCAACCATTTGCTTGCCTTAAATGGGAAAAAAGAAGAAGTTAACAGTCCCAAAAAAGGGAAACAAATAACATCAATAACAAAAATAAAGAAGAGTCAACCATTCAGTGTCCCACATATACACCTCTTACTCTTCGTCAAATCTCTATTTCTAGGAAGTGACAAAGGGCAAGGCAAGGCTCGAAATTTTTGAAGCCAAAGCACAAGAAAGGAACCACAAAATTTCAGACATTATACTTGTAAATCGATCTTCAAAAGAAGGTAATAGGATTCTAAAATAGAAATTAACAATGCTACAAGAGACTTTGGTGACAAGAAAACAATAATTGGAAAACATGAAGACAACATGGAAAACCATGAAAGAATCAATGGCAACAAACAAAAAAGTGATAATCTCTAAAGCAACTTAGGTGGATACACAAATATCTCAGTAGGTAGTCATTTCCAAAAAAAAAGCAAAAGATATCAAGAGGAAAAACATTCTAAAAGAAATCAAAAATAAATTCAAGGACACTAATGGTTTCAAAAGGATGGAGGAAGAATATGTAAGTGCTCTTAGAGCACACTAAAGAGAACACAAAGATAAAAAAGATAGGGAAACAAACTTTATTAAATGAGGAATAAGAGACTATGGAATGAATAAAAGCACTCTCAATTTGAGAAGAGACTTCTTGAAAGAGAAATTTCTTTGGAAAGGGAAAATTTGTCAATAAAGAAGGGCGGGAAAAATATGTGAAGAGAGGCCTTGACCCATAAAAGTCATCACAACAAGTGTGCAAGACAAACAATATCTCCTAAGAAAAAATAAAATCTTGAAAGGCTCACACTTCTTCTTAGATGAAGATCTAACTAGCAAACAACAAGAGGGGAGAAGAGAAGAAGTGGAGAAAATTAGAGAAAAAATAAACGAAGGGAAAAGAACATGGTTTTACAATGGTAAAGTAGTTACTACAATGTTTGGGCCGCATGACAAAGTAGGGCAACGATTTCACTGTAAAGAAAAAACAATTAATTCTATAATGGGAAGAAAAACAACAAGATCAACATGGATGAAAAGGGTGAAGACTCAAATTTGATTCTATTTTGCCAAACTGTGTAACAATCAAATCCTACCAAGGTCTACCTAGGTCAAGTTTGTTGGAGTTGTAGAGGGTACCCTTAGAGAGGGGCACCTGGGATAGGGCCTATTGCAGAAGGTAGGGACATAATTTGTTTCACATAAACTCACTAATGTGATGGTTGTAAAACTCCTATGTTTGATGGTTATTTAAAATTAGCAGTTTGGAACAAGGAAATAGAAAATGGAAATGGGTATGGAGGAACATTGTTTTTAGTGAAAGAAAAAGAAGGTCATCACATATATTTTGTGGAAGAAGATAGAAATAAAAATATTTATGCCTCCAAATATCAGAGAATGAGAACCACATAAGAATTGCAATATGTTATTTTGAACCTCAAGTCTTAAAAACTTATAAAAATAAGCGAATAGATAGTAAATATTCATATGTAGCTTTAAAGCAAGATATTACTATATATTCTGAGTAGGGAGAATTTCATTTAGTGGGAGATTTCAATTCTAGGACAACAAATCAACAAGCTAGTATGTTTTGTTGCAAAGAGGATCATAATCCTATTTGGCTCATTGAACAGGAGAATCCCCAATGATTGAGATATCCAGAAGATGACAGAATTAGCAATCATTTTGGAGAGGAGTCGCTCACATTGTGTGGTGATTTCAACTTAATTATTTACAGGGCTCTATATAAATGGAAAAGGTTCGGGACGTTCACTTGCAACACATACAATGGGGCAAGGGTGGTTGACTACATTATTTTTTCACACATCCTAATAGAAAGGATAGGTGAAGTTAAGGTTAGAGGGCATATGTGGCAATTAAAATCATACCATAACCTAATTTATATAAAGTTATCTTGGTTAGAAGAATACAACATAGGGTTAAAACCAAATGTTCTCGACAATCAATATCAAGGGGAAGATTTCTTCTAACAAAAGAAAAGTGCACTATCTTCAAAACAATGTTGGAGAGATCAATTTAGAAGAGGAAGAGTGGTTCCCAAAGCCTCAATAGTCATGAGTTAACAAATATAATTGAAAGTTCACTTGAGAAGTGAAAAAGAGAAACAAATAGGAAATATGAATCAAATTGTTTTCCTGTAAATGCTTGGTTTGATGAGGAATGAAAAATGGCAAGGAAAACCTTGATAAAATCAAGCAAGGAGAAGATGAATGTAAAGTTATATAAGTAGATTTTAGAAAGGAAGAAAGATGAGCTCATTCAAATAAGGCGAGAATGGTAAATATATATAGGCAAGAATAACCCAAAGATTTTTTGGCAAGAACTTCAACCAAGGAAGGAGCAAATTGAAAATAATACTACAACCAATCAATGGATTGACTATGCAAGTCAACTCTATGAGAAAGAACTAGAGGAGGAGCCTCCTCCCAAGATCAAGGCAACTAAAACGCTTTTCACATTACAGGAAGTAGACACAAGAATTAAGAAGTTGAAAGAGGAAAGGAAAAGGACTTGGTTTAACTTCAAGCATAATATCTAAAGTGGGAAATGAACATTCTTGCACCGCACATCATGGAAATATTCAACAACATAAATAGACTAGGATTCCCAAGAGATTGGACAACAAGTCTAGCAATACCCTTTTCTAAAAGTGGAGATATTAATAATCCTTCCAAATATATAATGATTATGATCAATTCTTTTCTTGCAAAGCTCTTCAGTGGCATGGTAGAAACTCAAATCAATAAGTGGTGGAAGTCAAAGAAAAGAGGGAAAAATGACAAGCAGGTTTTAGGCCGAAACATTCTACAGTTGATCATGGTATCATGCTAAGACACATTATTGAAAAGGTTTGGGAGGGCAAAGAAGAATTATTTTTCTTATTTGTTGACTTCAAAAATGCATTTGACACGGTCTCTAGAGATAAGTTATGGAGTAGAATGGAAGAACTTGGAATTCCTTTGAATTATGGAGTTGTTATCCATAGGTTTTATGAAGTGGTGAAAGTCAAAATTAGAAATTCAACACACATTTTAGAAAGATTTAGAAGTGGCATCGGAGTCAAGCAAGGATGCCATTTATCCCCTAGCCTTTTTGGTTTATATATTGATAAATTAGAAGAGTGGCTAAATCTGCAAGGTGGTGATAGTGTTTGGTTGGGGGAGTTTGTGATAAAAGATTATTTTATATGCTGATGACCTTGTATTGATAGTTAAATCAACCCAAGGATTGCAAATGTACCTATATTCACTTGAGAATTTTTTTTAAAGCAGTGGGGATGCAAGTCAATACGAGATAAACAAAAATAATGGTTTTCTCAAACAAAAAGAAGCAGAGCCAACATAAGTTCTTCTTTGAAGGAAACATTCTTAAAGAAGTAAATGAATACAAGTACATGGGGATTGATTTCAACAACAAACTTAATTGGGAGCATTGTAGAAAGAAGAGAATTTTAGGAGGGTGGGAAGCATTATGTGTTCTTCAAAACAAACGTAGAGTGATGGAGTTATGGGACTAGAAAACAATTAAAGTGCTTTCTGGGCTTCTAGTTTGTTGAGTGATCTTATGTGTGTGAATTGTGGGCTAGCAGCATCCCTATCTCAAAATGGAATAAAATTGAAAAAATTCAAAAGCGCTTGACATGAGAAAGTTTAAAATAAAAAGTTTGGTTTCATATGAGATAATGCTAAGTGAAATAGGACCAACTTCCTTTAAAGCAATTGGTATGGTGCGTCTCATAAGATATTTTCAAAGAATTGAACAAATCGGGGAAGGTAGATGGCCAAAAGTTATCTTCAATGAAGTGATGAGTGAAAGAAAGAGATCATGGATGAAACAAAACAACAAATGGATGCAAAAAAGAAATATTTACCTCAATGCATGTCCCACAAACAACAAAAGAGTTTTGTTATGGACAAGTTTCATAAGTCTATATGGGGAAAAGAGTTGAGAAAAGGAGTTTGGTAGAAAGAAGAAATACTATGTTGAATAATTCAATCCCACTTTTGATTTCCAACAAAAATAGTACATTGAAGCTAACATTCCATGGAGAACAAAGATTCTTATTGCTCAATTAAGAACTAACTCGCAACAACTACAGTGCGAAATAGGTCGATGGAAAAGACCTAAAGAGGCTTGGGAAGAAAGGAGGTGTATTTTTTTCACATCAGGGGGGGAGTGGAATCAGAAAAACATTTCATTTTGGAATGTGATGCTTTCAGAGACACCAAAGATAGTGATAGCAGTACGTTAACATCCATTCCTTGGCATTGTCTTTCGGTGAGGGGAATATTAGAAAGTTGGATCAGCTAATCATTAATTTGAATAATAATAAGATTGAATTGCAAATGCAAAAATGAAAAAAGCTAATAGTCCGATACACTATGTTTAGCCTCATGGATGTTAAAATTTCATTTCATTAAAATGATAAGTCTTCTATTTTTAAAGCCCTTGCAATGCCGGAATTGATATAAAGCTTTTATTTGTTATTCTAGTTTCCTAATTCTCTAAGCCGCTATGGAAGAGAGTTATAGAGAGGGAAATGACACCACATGGAGGGCCATGTTCTGACGAAAATATTTGAGCCACCTTGTGGCAGTGTTGTGCCGTGATAGAACCGAAACCATAACCAGGGTCTCTACTCAAACTAGAGCCATGAAATTAACTATAGATGCCACTGGCCATGAGGTCAAAGTGTCCAAGCGCGTGGAGCAAGGTCACCCTTTAAAAGTTTCTTTTCAGATAGAACAAATTACGATTCCAAATGAGAGTTTTTAAATCCAGCAGGAAACTCCGCGAGCTACAGACATCAATGTTTGTGGAAACAGGGAGGTTCAAAGTGACCGTTGTTCACAACAACTTTACCAGGGGGTTGTTGAGAACTTCATCCATGATGGGGCATAATTACAAAGAATAAGCAGGAGGAAATATGGCTTCCCATGTGCAAACCCTGAGGTTGCTCATCCCGGGCAGCTGTGGACTGTGTTGGAAATAATAATCCAAACCACCACAATAAACAACTTTATAGTAGCAATACTTGCTAGACATATTTTTGGCAGGTTACGTCTCTGTTTGAAGACGAAAGGATTGAAGTTAGGCATGAACCATTCTGAAACGCAACAAGGAATTTAAAGTAGTTAATGTACTTTGGTAAATAGATATGGGCAAGCATTCATTCAGAAAATATTGCCCACACTCCAGAAACACCTGCACAATTCTGATCACACTCAACAACAACATCATATTAATTTCGCTCTATGAATGAATGTAAAAGTCATTTTGTAAGAGCTTAGAGATAAAGACAACGCAAGTCTCTAGGGAGAAAATGCTGGAGAAAATTTTGTTGGGCACATGGAAACAATAGTTACAATATTTTACTGTGTTACTTTGCATGAATTTTAGTTTCTACTTAGTGAATGAGTTGTAGCCTCATGTGAATGTATTTTCATGTTTTAGAATATAATACCAAGTTCTTATTGTATTGCTCCAAACCTACTTTGTCGCTTTTTCCATGAGTAAATATTATTCATAAGTCTCTGAAATAGCTCTACGACATGCAAAACCAAAGTCTGTGAAGTAGCTTTGCAGTGCGGGAAGGCAGCTCCATGAAATCAGCTCCGCAGTGCGTGAATGTATCTTCGTAAAAGTCAAAGACCTCTCCCCCTCCACGAAAATTAAATTTACTAAATATTTTTTAACATGGTATCAGAGCAGGTTAAAATTTGTTAGTGTAAAAATAAGTGTTTTTACTAACAATGAAAATTGTTTTGAGCGCAGACTGTCTTTTAGCATATTTACCAGTAGGCAAAAAGTTTTTTTTTAATGCTCAGAAATGGAAACATCAAGCACAAGCTTGAATAATCCTCAAATACCTCAGTTTAATGGCGACAATTATGATTATTGGGCTATTACAATGAAGGCCCTATTCTCTTCTCAAGACATTTGGGATTCGGTGGAGAATGGTTTTCAAGAACCAGCAGATGCAACAACATACAATGCCTTATCTCAACAGGAAAAAAAATTGTTAAGGGACAACTGGAAGAAAGATTCAAAAGCCCTATTTTATATTTTCCAAGTAGTTCATTAAAGTATTTTCCCAAGGGTTGTAGCAAGCAACGAAGTCCGAGCAAGCATGGGACACCCTCTAGATAGCCTACCAAGGCATGGAAAAAGTCGAGGCAACAAAACTACAAATGTTGAGGAGAGATTTTGAAACACTTTGTATGAAAGAGTCTGAGAATATAGACTCATATTTTACACATATAAGTGGGATGGTTACTCAAATCAGGTCTCATGGTGAGACACTTGAGGAAATAAGAATAGTTGAGAAACTTTTAAGAATTTTTCCAGCAAGGTTTGAGGCTATTGTTTTGGCAATAGAAAAGACGAAGGATCTCTCATAGTTCTCAGTGGATGAGCTTAACATATCATTGGTTTCTCATGAGCATAGACTAAATAGAGCAGTAAGCTCCTCATTGGAGCATGCCTTCAAGACACAAGTATCATTTGGTCAAGGTCGACACAAAGGAAGATCATATGTTAGAGGAAGAGGAAGAAGCCCACACAAAGGTGGAAGAAACAGCCCTTCAAGCTCAAATGGAAGATGCAGCAATCAAAATCAAAGTCAAGGCCCAAGCCAAAATTAAGAACAAGGTCAGAGGTATGATAAATCTCAAGTTCAATGGCATTACTGTAAGAAGTATGGTCATTATGCAAATGAATGTAGAAAGAAGCAATATGAAATTAGTAACAAACCAAGTATAAATTTCACAAGAGAAAATCAGAACCATGATAGCATGTTTTTAGCTTGTAATGTAGCATAGGAAAAACAAAGTGGTATATGGTATCCAGATTCAGGGTGTAGCAACCACGTGTCAGGAAACATAGAAATGTTTTCTAGTCTAGATGAAAGTGTGAAATTTGAAGTGACATTAGGGACTGATAGAAAAGTCTCTTTCATGGGAAGAGGAAGATTTAATATCCTAAAAAAGAAGGGGGAAAGGAAATACATCTTAGATGTTTACTTTGTCCCCGGTCTGAAACATAATCTCATGAGCGTTGGATAGCTCATGCAGAAAGGCTACAATGTCTTCTTCAAAAATGATGTGTGCACAATTTTGGATAGGCCACCACTAGGCAGTTGATTGCAAAGGTTTAGATGACAAACAATATAATGTTTCCCCTGAAATAATATCGGATTTGGAGAAGGAAGGTGCACGAGCACAACTATCTATGAACTCACAAGAATATGGAAGAAAAGATGTAGTTGTCACAAAAATAAACTTTCAAGTAGAGGTAAAAGATGAAAATTGGTTATGGAACTTGATATTTGGACATCTCAACTTTGGAGGTTTGAATTTTCTGCACAAGAAAGGCATAGTGAAGGGACAACCACTCATAGAAAAACCAGACAACATATGTGAATGATGTATCTTGGGCAAGTAACATAGAGAGACATTTCTAGCAGGGAAGCCAGTGAGGGCAAAGGCACCTTTGGAAATTGTCCACTTAGATTTATGTGGACCAATGCAGACACCATCAATTGGTGGTAGCCACTATGTATTGACCTTCATAGATGACTACACAAGGATGACATGGGTCTTTCCCCTAAAATAGAAAAGTGAAGTGTCTGAGCGCTTTTTCTAATACAAAGCGCTTGTTGAAAAGAAAAGTGTACACTATATCAAAGTCCTTAGGACTGATAGAGGTGGAGAATACATCTCAAATGACTTCCTTCCATTTTGCAGGGAGCATGGAATTCACAAGCCATTTACTCAAGATATACACCACATCAAAATGGTGTGGTAGAAAGGAAGAATAGGAGCATTATGGAGATGACAAGGAGTATGTTGAAGGCAAAGCATTTGCCAAATGACTATTGGGCTCAAGCTGTCACTTGTGAAACATATATCTTGAATCGATGTCGAACCAAAAGCATCAAGAACATTGTTCCTGAAGAGGCATGGAGTGGAAGAATACAAAATGTCACTCACATGAGTTTTTGGATGTGTGGTGTATGCACCTGTCTGTTAATGAAGATGTTGGACAACAAGGGGGAGAAATGTATATTCATTGGATACAGTGATGAATTCAAAGCATACAAGCCCTACAATCCATCAACCAAAAAGATCATAATCAACAGAGATGTGCAATTTATAGAAGAGGAAGAATGGGAAGGACTTTTAGAGAAGACAATCAGTGTCAAAGCATATATACAACATGAGGATAGAGAGAAGTTAAACGCAGTAAGTAATTCCTCAACACTGACTCCCTCTACTCCTATTCAAGTGCAGCAAAGCAGTAAGCAAGCAATGCCATCAACGAATAATAGGATAGTTTTCTGTAGCCAAGAAAGTGCTTCTCCAAGCACACTGCGAAGCGCGACACCAGGTGACATGTTAAGCCAATCTTCAACAAGTACAAGAAGACAAAAATTCAGAAATTTATGAGAAAGATGAAGTTGATAGTAGCACAGATTTGAATTCCTTATTTGCATTATTTTCTCATGTAGATAACCCAATCCACTTTGAGTATGCAGTTAAAGAAGAAAAATGTGTTACAGAAATGGAGGAAGAAATAGAAGCAATAGAAAGGAATGACACATGGGAGTTGGTGAGCCTTCCGAAAGAAAAACATGTCATTACAGTGAAGTCGGTCTATAAGATGAAAAGAAGCACTGAGGGAAAGATTGAAAGGCACAAAGCAAGGCTAGTTGTCAAAGGATACAAGCAACGACATGGAAGAGATTACGCGAAGACATTCGTACCAATCACGCAGATGGAGATAGTGCACGTAATTGTGGCGATTTCCGCACAACACAAATGGAGAGTGTATCAAATGGAAATAAAATCAGCATTCTTGAATGGAGTGTTGAAAGAGGAAGTGTATGTCGTGCAGTTGCCTGGTTATGAGATTGAAGGCCAAAAAGACAAGGTATATCGGTTGAGGAAAGATATTTATGGGTTGAAGCAAGCACCGCGCGTATGGTACAATAGGATAGATGCTTACTTAATGGACAATGGTTTCAAAAAATGTGACGGTGAGCCTACTCTCTACATCAAAGAAAGCAAAGATAAGATTCTCATTGTCGTCTTATATGTAGATGATTTGATTTTTACAGGTAGCAAAGTATGTGGAAATTTTTTTTGAGATATTTAAAATGCATAACAGAAAATCCGCACCAATTCCAACTGTCATATGGTTGAGTTTGAGCAAAGAAGATTGCAACAACAATGTCAATCCAACATTATACAAAACTATGATAGGCAACTTGATGTATTTGACCACCACTAGCCTGGATATAATGTATGCAGTAAGTTTGGTGTCAAGCTTCATGGAGACACCCAAGGAGACACATTGGCAAGCGACGTAAAAGATTCTGAGGTATGTCAATGGGACAAAACAATATGGTGTTTTGTACACAGCAACAAGTGATTTCAGGTTGGTTGGTTACACTAACAGTGATTGGGTAGGCAACGTTGATGACAGAAAGAGCACGTCAGGATATGTTTTTCATTTGCGTTCCGAAGCCATTTCATGGGCCTCCATGAAAGAGCCAATAGTGTCACTGTCAATAGTAGAAGCCGAATATGTCACAGCAATAGCAACAACATGGCAGGTAGTTTGGATGAGAAGTATGTTGAGGGATTTTCGTCATGACCAAGAGGGTGTGACAACTATTTTATGTGACAATGCCTCAGCAATCGCATTGTCAAGGAATTTTGTCTTCCACAAGAGGACGAAGCATATTGATGCTAAATATATTTTTATTAGAGAGTTTATTAACAATGATCAAATTGTGTTGCAACACTGTAGGTCATAGGAACAATTTGTTGACATCTTCACAAAGTCAGTGTCATGTGAAAGTTTTGTTTATCTATGTTTGGGAATTGTAAATGGTAGCAATTATGATTAAGGGGAAGTGTTAGAAGTAATAATCCCAACCATCGCAATAAATAACCTGACAATAGCGATACTTGTGACAATACTTTTTTGCAGTTTGCATTTATGTTTGAAGAACCATTTTGA
Source organism: Pinus taeda (assembly GCA_000404065.3). NCBI lineage: Eukaryota > Viridiplantae > Streptophyta > Pinopsida > Pinales > Pinaceae > Pinus > Pinus taeda. The sequence goes on from APFE030242656.1 coordinate 52,323, forward strand.
AACGCTACAAGGAATTTAAATGAGTCAATGTACTTTGGTAAATAGATATGGGCAAGCATTAACTCAGCAAATATTACCCACACTCCAAAAACACTTGCCCGATTCTGATCACACTCAACAACAACATCATATTGATCACACTCAACAACAACATCATATTAATTTCACTTTATCATGAATTAAATGTAAAATTGTATGTTGAGTTATATATTAATTTCGCGTTGTCATGATTAAATATAAAATTGTATGTTGAGCTATATATGAACGTAAAAGTCATTTTGTAAGAGGTTAGAGAGTAAGAGCTGAGAGGAAAAAAGAGCCCAAGTCTCTGGGGAGACAGTGGTGGAGCAAATTTTGGTGGGTGTGTGAAAACAACAGTTACACTATTTTACTGTGTGTTATTCCACATAAAATTTTAGTTTTTACTTAGTGAATGAGCAGCAACTTCATGTGAGTGAATATATTTTCATGTTTTAGAATATAATACTAACTTTTTATTGTGTTGCTCCAAACCTACTTTGAAATAGCTTTGGGTGAACAAAGTTAGGGGCACGAAATCAGCTCCTGGAAAACTAGCTGGCAGAAAGTATCTTCGCCAAAGTCAAAGACATCTCCCCTCTGCGAAAATTAAATTTACTAAATATTTTTTAACCTACTCGACAACACCGTTTTCCAGGATAGCGACTACATCTCGGCTCCTGAGAAACAGGTTCAGGCCATGCAGGTACTAGCAGACTCCTACTCAAACTAGAGTGCTCATGCTACTTGCCAGGTTGAGGTTTAAGATCTGCGTAGTAGCTCTGAGAATAAGGTCTCAGTCTGCTTAAGCATCCCATAGGTCGCAGGCAAAAGAGAAAGTGCCACACTGTTGCAGGGTTGTACGCTTCTAAATATATTGTCGACGTGATATGGAATATGGAGATCAGCCAACTCGGGCTTAGAAATTTGTTTCAATTCGTTGGCAGAGCGAGCAACTCCACTTTTTAGATTTCCCTTTGGGTTTATTTATAACTTACATATTACCATCACCAGTGATGAACAAATAAAATTAGGATTTAATAGGCGTTCGTATATGGGTCATTGAATTATCGTGAAGTGAGTTATTTCCATTTTTCATGGGCCACGTCCTCTATATGAAGATTTGTCGCAAAATCGGAAGTTCCATAGCGTCTATGGTTTTCATGATATGATTTATGCCCATTGCTGTTATTTTCTTGAATTAGATACAAAATGCATAGCGTCTATGGTTTTCATGATATAATTTATGCCCATTGCTGTTATTTCCTTGAATGCATAGATATTTTTAGTACTCCAGCTCACCTATCGGTGACCGACTAGGTAATACTTACATTTGGAATAGGTACAGAATATTTTTAGTACTCGAACTCACCTGTCGGTGACCGAGTACTTACTACTAACATTTGTAATAGTTTAAAATATTCTTCCTGCATCGTAGGAGAGTGATTAAATTTTTTAGCTAGAATAAAAAATTATATATACTATCTTTTCATTTGTTTAAATTATTATTTTTTTAATGTTGTATGAGTATTTTTTTTTGTTATTAAGAACCTTTTAAATTTTAAATATTACTTTTATAATCAAGAATATATCAATTTTATAATCTAATTATTATTATTTTATTAGGAAGTATTTGAAATTTTTAGTTATTTTTAAATTTTAATTTTTGGATATTAAAATCTTATTATATACAACATTAAAATATTTTATTTTAATTTTTTGTCTATATCTGAAATTAATATTAATATAAATTAATTAGTTAAGCCTTCCCTATAATAAAGTAATGGTGAAATTTTTCAACCTTTTTTACGTAAAATACTTTTTATAAATTATATTACATAATATGGATAATTAAATTAAAAAAAAAAAATAGCATATTCATTTTTTGGTTTGTATTATAGCTAACATTTCTTCTCTATTTACATAATACTTTATTTTTATTTTAAGAAAGACATTTGTCAACTCCACATCTAGCGGCTACAATGTCCTGATATTGTCCTCATATTGGGATGCAGAATGAGCCTCTCTTATTGGGTTGTAGAATCAGCCTATCGACTCAATGATACCCACTGAGTGTTGAATGTTTCGGTGTTTTGCGTGACATATCCCCACAAAATGGAATGTATATGCACATTTCTAATGGGTAAATATGACATATTGTGTACCTCCAAGAATACTGACTAAAATTCTTCTTGGTTTTAGGCATGCAACAATGAGAAGAGTTGAGTGTCTATAAGCGTTGATGGTTTCATTGTTGTAATTTAGGGTTTTTTCTTTCATCTTCTATTAAAAATTTAGATAAGTTTTGATAGGATTATCAGTGTTAAAGATGTGCCTTGGGGGAGGGTTTGAATGTTGTAATTATAAATTCAAAGCGAGGAACTGATAGTATGGAAAAATTGGGGGGCAATCTAATTTTAAAGGAGATTCTTATTTTGTGAAAACAATGGAATTTAGGTGATTTGAGGGAACATTGCATACCAAAGGCGATTCGTAACCCTATATTGGTAATTCCAACAAATAGCTTAGAAGACCATCATAGATGAATGAAATATATTGTTTCATTAGCATGTTTGTTGTGGGTGGCCAAAAGAAAAAGAGTTAGAGTTGTAGATTAAGCAGAAATGGAAACCTAAAGGCGAAGTAGATTTTAAACTAGGGCTCAAAGGATTTTTCACCCTGATTTTCTGCATTTTAGAGGATAAGAATAGGGTTCTTAAGGGAGGACCCTATTTCTTTAATAATGTAGGACTATACATGTGCCATTGGGAAGATTGGATTAACCGAGAAAAATAAGAGTTTCTAGAACCATGAATCTTGGTGCGACTTTAGTCTCTCCCATTGGATTTTTGCATTCAAGAAATTTTGGAGTGACTTGGCAATGCAATAGAAGAATTTGTGAGAGTCTAAGAGGTAACCAAGAGGAGGCATGATATTTCATATGCGAGGCTCTATGTTTACATGAATATTTCACATCCTTTACTAGCTTCAATCGATCCAAGTATCAACAAGAGATATGGACTCAACCACTATAGTATGAACATGTTATGTTACAGTGTTGTCTCTCCCATAAGCATCAACATTTGTTCAGAAATTGTCCACTTTGAGAGAAGGAATAACAACTTTCATGGTTGGTCTTGAATGATGTCTTCTCTACATCTCCTTCTAGAAGATGTAACAATGAGGGGAGAGTTGCTTAATCTCAAAGAAAATTTGAGGATAAGAATACCTTTGCATCTTTAGATTGTATGGAGCAGGATTTAAATTTACCTGATGACATCATTATAATAGAAACGACCGTGAAATCCTGAAGGCAAAAACATACACAAAATAGGAAAATGTGAGACAAAGAGATGAAGGAAGTGGTGATGGTAAACTTCTTCGACTTACCTGGAACAACTTAAGTCATATCATCGACTAAGGAAATTTTTGATACCCTAATAGAAGAGGAAGACACTCTTGTTACCCTTATAAATGATTGTGCAGTGCAGGACTTGGATGAACATTTAAATGATGAAAAGGAGTTATATACTTAGATGTATTCGAATTAGAAGAATACTAAAGGACAGAGGGAAAGAATACATGGTCAAGGATACTAAATGAAAATGATGTGGATCTCACCAAAATTAATGTGGTAGTCTACAATTACACTAATTGTTCACTTAAAAACCAATCAGTGGCGCGTTAATAAGATTATGTATGTGTATTTCCTCCAGAGGGTCCCACTAAGCTGACTAATCACCGTCGATCCCACTTTATCTTTTCCACTCCCGAGCGCTTCAATCTTCACTGTTGATTTTTTTACCCAATCCTATGGATATTGCGATGTATCGTGCACCAACTAGCCCAGTCGATCTCCACCATCAATCTATCCAATCAGTTCCAAAGGTTACTGCGCAATATCACGCGCTGTCTAGCACGACCGATATCAGGTCGAGAGCACACGAGAAAAATGGTTTTCCCGTGCTACTTGTCACTAGATTACGTTAATCTTGTCAAATGGAAAAATGCCATCTACCATTCTTTAAGCACGCGAGATACCACTTACGACTTGAGAATATTGGTCATGTGATTAATACACGCTTTTAATAAATACGTTTTAATGAAGGTTTAGTGCTTAAGCTTGGAATAACCCTTAATGATAACCAACTGTGACTTATGAATAAAAATTCATAAATAGAAAATAATACCCAATTAGGGTCTAGAACACCGATACATAGACTCAAGAGAAATTCTGCACCAGGAATAACACGCAACACCACACTTAATAAACTATTAAATAACATACAAATTATAGAGCCTTGGCCATCTCGGTTTGATTACAAAAATTTGTCTGACCTCTATTTCACTCACAAACCCTATCTTTCTCTCTCAATTTCTCGCTTACTCACTCTCCTATTCCATTCCAATCTATCATTACATTTTTTTCCCTTTTTTTTATGGATCAAATCCTATTCTAACAACATTGACAACTCAATCTCTATTTTTATCATCTCAACTATTAAATCCCTACTCTCAAGCTTTGATACATGCCTATCCTAACACTTACCTCCTGTTCTAAAAATAATACAATTATTTAATTGTTACAATAATTGAAATAAGGACCAGTTCAAGAGATGCAACCTGCTCCACTAAAATTGATTTTGACCACTCAAGTCAATAAAATCCATCTCTTGTTAGCCGTAACATATGAACATACAATGACATTGCTTGCTAAGAATGGATACTCCTGCATCACACTCCCGGGGAAGAAAAGAATTGTTCATCAATCTTTCAAGGTTTACTCCATACTTCTATAATTCTATTGTTGTTAACCAACTGGCATCCTCGAATGGTTGTCCCTTCCATTTGACTAGATAATGAAAATAATCCTGTCCTCTAGTTCTTTTGTATACTCTTTTCTCCGAAATAGCTTCCACCTCTTTCTTGACTGCCTTTGGTGTTTATTCTTCCCAATTTAAAGTCTGAACTTCATCTTCTGTAGGTTCCTTCTATAACTCTATCTCTGTCTCCTTGTATGGATATAAATCTGCAACATTGAAGATAGGTGATATTCCAATCCCTTCTAGCAACTCAATTTCATATGCATTGGTTGAAAACTTCCTCACAATTTTGCGGCCCTATCTTTTTCATCTTTAGTTTATTATAAGTCCCAATAGAAAATCTTTCTTTCCTCAAGTACACCATCACTAGATCTCCCACTTGGAACTATTTTTCTTTCCTCCTCATATCAGCTCTCTCTTTGTATATTCCACTGCTTTCCTACAAGCTGTCTTTGACATATTCTTGTAGTCTCTGCATCTTCCCTACAAACTCTTTGGCCTTTGTACTTCTTTTCTCTTATTTTCCCAAATTTCTGAGCTCATACACACCTCTTGGATTCATTCCAAAAACAATCTGAAATGGACTCATCCTAGTACTTCGTTTTGGAGTGTCATTATAAGCAAACTCAGGTTGAGCAAGTGATAAATCCCACTACTTAGGATTTTGATGTACTAAACTTCTCAATATGTTTCTAAAGCTTTTGTTTACCACTTCGGTCTATCCATCTATTTGAGGGTGATATGTTGAACTGAAACTAAGGTTGGCACCTGGTTTCTGCCAAAGAGTTCTCTAGAAATGCCCAACAAACTTTGTATCACTAGCAGACACAATACTTATAGGCAATCCATGTAACCTCACAACTTATGAAAAAATAGATTAGCAATATGTGTTGCATCACTAGTATTTTTACATGCAATGAAATGTGTCATTTTAGAAAATTTATCTACCACAACATAAATGGAACCATTTCCTCTTTGGGTTCTAGGTAATCCCAAAACAAAATCAATACTAACTGCATCCCATGGTCGGTCTGGTATTGGTAATGGCTGGTACAATCATGTATTTTGGCTTCTTCCCTTAGCATGCTGACAGACCTTGTACTTCTCAGCAAATTTCTTAATATCAGTTTGCATCTTTGGCCAGTAGTAAAAAACATTTACTTGAGCAGAGTTTGTTTCTTACCGAAAGTGCCTAGTGTTAGCTACCTATACCAATAGGTTTCATTTTTCATGATTGGCAAGGGAAGTGCCAATATGATCTACTTTGGTGATGCAAAGATCTCATATTATTGTGGAAGAAAAATACTTGTTTGGTTAATGCTGCCCTACTTCTGGAAGGGTGATCCAACAGCCTAAGCTAGGTCATGCCATGTTTCAATTTTTGTTATAAATTAGAGAAAGAAACCTGTCCAAACAACTCAATCTTGGCAAGTAAAGTAGATAGCTAGTGAAAGAAGGTTCCCAACTGCTTAATCTGGGGCCTTGGAAGCAATAAGGGTAGCTTTAGATAGAAAATCAAAAGAAAGCCAAAGGAAAAGAAAAAGGCACAAAAGGGTTTGCAAATCTAAGTGCACCCTCCTTGGAGTAACAAAAAATGCTAGGCTATAGAGTGGGTAGGTAGATGGGGTTGTAGAAAGCATGGTTTGTGGCATTTCACTGGCCTAAAGGAAAGGTAAAAACATGATGCTAGTATAGATGTCCTATTCACAGCAGTGTTACAACAACTTAATGAAGCATGTCTAACTTCCAGTTTTCCCCATCACCTTCATGACTAACATCCCGATGCCACCGAACTTCACAAAGAAAATCAAAGTATTTTGTTGGTTCTAGTTTCTTTAAGAGCCACATTTCTTGTGCTAAATTCTTTTCATTTTGATCTACTTCCTAAAAGACTAATTTAATTTCATACAAACTCAGTATCCCCCCCCCATCCACCTCTTTTATTCATATTAACTACTAACTTATTACTATCTAACTCCCTATACCCCCTATTCCCTTATTACTATGTAAAACTGGCAAAAAACCCAAAAAAAATCTAAGTATCCCCTCCCCCGAGCATTATAGCTCTATGTATGTCTCTGAAGGTCTTCATGCGCTAAAAAATATTTGAGTGCAACCCACAGAGCGCCAAAGAATTAATCCTAGGGATTAATCCAAGATTTGCTTGGGTTAATAGCCTTAAACCCACTTCGTTAATAAACCTTTGCAAAAACCCATTTTACCCGCAAATGCTGAAACAACCCGGAAAACCCACTTTTTCAAAGTCTCCGCCAGGCGCGAATTTGAAAAGAAAATAATATTTTATTCTCCCCGCAGTCAAATATTGCCCGCGCACCTTATCGTTCCGTTGACTATCAAATCTGGGCCCTCCCATCTGACGGCCCACATCATATCGGACGGGCATCAGCGCCCGAAAGTTACGTTCCGAGAAACTGTCAGAGGGTGACGTCAGGCCTCCGCCATGCGTCGCCCCCTGGAGTCTCTCAGAGCGTCCTCTGACAATACCACGACCGTATAGAGGGTGGTCTGAGAAAACTCGCTTACCACTCTGCTAAACTGCCTGCCCACGCCATCGCCACGGCCTGCCCACGTCACTTCCGCCTGACGCCCTGTCAACACCCCCGACCACCATCGCTCCTACGTGTCTGCCACCTATGCAATCCCCGTGGACCATTCACAGACTGCCACGACACCCGATGACATCATGCTGACGTCACCCGACCCTGACCCCACCTGATGACATCATGCTGATGTCATCCAAAAAGCGCGCCAATGAGCCAAAAGTCTATATTTAGCCGTTTTCTTGCATTTTTTCTCATTTTTCACTGAAAAACTATTGCTCTCCTCTGCATGAGAATTATGTCCACTGTCGTCGACCTGCTGAAATCGACCTGAAGAGCGTTGCCACCTACAACCCACCTGTACTTGTCACCATTACCGACAATTCACCAGGTATTTACCCAGAGCATCCTTTTAGAGCTAAGTTATGTCCATGTTTCTACAAAACTGAATTCACAAGAGTAAAAAAAACCTATTTTTACCATTAAATTCCTAGAAAACTAGCATTCCCCACAATTGCAGGGTCTAAGTTCACCTGCTGAACCCATATATATCTACCCTTCCCCAAATTCCCATTTTGTCTGCGCATTCGTGGACTGTAAACCTAAAGCAACATAATTCACCAGGAAAACTGAGTTGCCTGCTCCTGCAATCTATCAAATTACTCTTGTTAAGCATTTTGCACCACTATCACACCTCATTAACCTTTTACCTCTGCAAAATTAACCCTTTGTGGTCTCCTTCCCGCTAAAACCAGTTCAACACCAAGTCATAACCATTGCTTAGCCATGGAGACACCAATAGTCCTAAATATTCAACCTCTGAATGCCCCACACAGAGAGCTGGACTGGAAAGCCCTAGGTGATAAAGATTACCAGATGTTAGACTCCATGCCCATGACAACCAAGTTTAATATTAACCTGATGAATGAATTAAAGGCCCAACATCTCAGTGGGGCTGACACCTTGGGAATTTGGGATTCCCACATACCCATTTACAACCTCCCTCAAGTCAATGTCCTACCAAACTTGATAAAACAATGCATGTCGAGTTATGATCCCGGTCAGAGAGCCATCCTCAGCCCCTCAGGCTCAGTACTATTCCATATCACCCCTGAGGCTATCAATGAAATGCTACACTTTCATACTACAAGGCCCCTAACTCCTCTCTCCCTCAAGGACCTGATAACAAAAGGGGGCAACTTGTCCAAGGATCAAATTTCCAGGGTTAACCAATTGTTTATTCAACCTGAGCATCAATCTATGACTGCTCCCCTTCCCATAGCATATCCATATCTTAATGAGCTGGGGAAAATGATGGTAGATTTGATCAGTTACATCCCGGGTTATGGGACATATGAGGATGTGGATGAAACCATCATAGCAATGTTGTCCATTTTCTCCCCAGGGATGCCTCCTGATGTACATTATTGCTTTGCTACTTTCATTGCCAATAAGATTCATGAGCAATTTATGAATCTGGAGAGGGAAAAGGTGTTTAAATACACAAGGTACATATATCATTTATTCTTATTCTATCAGCCTGATGCCTTCCCTGTCCCTCTAAAGAAGCTAGATGCCCAGGGACGCCCAAGTTCGGTTGTGTTTTGGACTTCAGTTTGCCATCTTCTGCCTTATTCACCCTACGCTTACTGTGAATTTATTGATCTGTTCATTCATCCAGCTATGACCTTGTCATTGGGTGCCCCTCCCCCAAGATTGACAGATGAGATGTAGAGAATCCTTCAACTCTCTAAGGAATACAGCATTGGTGATTGGTACTTCTACCAACACCATACAGTAATAAGAGTATATAGCTATGAGCTGAGTCCCTATAGGCTGCCAAAATATGTCCCTATTAGACACTTTGCCCTAGAGTACTTCAAGCAGTTTGGAAATGCAAACTTTGTCCATTTCCAAGCTAAAAACAAGAAGGTGCAGCTAAAAGTAAGAAATCAGCTGGGTCCCTTTTTGTACAATAAGAAGGAAGAAGGGTGGAAGGAAGATGATAGGATTCTAGAGACCCTTAGACTTCAGACCAGCTTCAAGTGGGTGCCTTATGACCCTAATCACTTCATTTCCCTTAGGAGGATAAAGTATAAATTGAGTGGCTATGTCCATGTGAAAATCCCTCATGTTGAGAAGTATGCCAATGCCCTAAGCTGGGAAGAAGGCACATTAGAAGAGCCAATTAGCAAAGAAGAAATGCTAAGAAGAGAAACTAGTAATATTGAGAAAGAGACTGACTTGGAACATTGTGGGAAGGTTTCTTCCTCTTGTCAGAGGCAAATTGGAGCAGTTGCCTCATCTTCCACAGCCCAGGAGCAAGTAGCCGGAGTTGCCCAACAAGAAACAAATAAAGGCAAGGGAAAGCAGGTGGAGCAGGAACAGTCACCTACTACAACAGAGCAACAAACATAGAAGCAAATAGAAAAGGAGGTTGAACAGTAGCAAGAACAGCAACAAGAACAGCAACAAGAGCGTTAAGAAGAGGGGCAGCCTATGCAGCAAGAACAAATGGCTGAGGCCCCAGCACCTACTGAGCAACAAGCTCAATAGAACATGCCTTCTGGGCAAGAAAAGATGGTGGAGACCTCAGTGCTCCAGACTCCAAAAAAGGTGGAAAAAGGAAAGAAGAGGGACAGAAAGTAGGAGACTCCCCTTACAACGTCCACTAATCAAGGGGAGAAAAGGCAGAGATTAAATCCCCTCTCTGAAGAAGAAATGCTTATGGGGCAATCGGTGATAATGGGCCCACTAGGCATGGAGGAATCTACTAGTTCCTTTCAGCAGGAACAAGAGAGAAATCTTGGAGGAGAGGTCAGCTCCTCAAGCCATCAAAGAAAAGCATAGGTGAGCATCAAGCAATAGTTCACTGATATCAAGAGAAGAAATGAGCCACTCAGGCTCCAAATCTACAATCAGTTGCTAGAGATGGCCCCCACAAATCAGCAGAGGCTCATGGCCATTTCCAAATCTTATCTGGTCCTTACAGATACAAGAAAGTTCTAAAAATACTCAAAAAAACATTTCAGAAGCCGGCTCCCAAGAAGAATCAATGGTATACAAGGTCCAATCCTGACCCTAACCCACCAGCTGTTTTTGAAAATCCTAACACAATCCATAAAAACATTAGGAAGCAGAGAAAACAAGAGAATCCTTCGGACTTGAGCCCTGAGACAGTCCACCTTAACCCCGTTCTCACTCCAATCAAGGTTTTATTCCGGTCTACCCCAGGTTCCCCTAGTTCACCATCCACATCTCAAACCCCTCCTTTTACACCTTCATCCACTTCACATGTTCCCTTGACCAACGCTGCAGTCTCTGTCATACCTACTACCCCCACTATCCCAGTAGTCCCTGTTGTCCACGTTAACCCTATAAACCCTGCAAATATGGCCAATAGATATGCACCCCTACAGTTACCTACTAATGCTGCAGCTCTACCTCATGACTACCAATCCAAAATCTCATACTTTGACTCCACTGGCCCTTTCACAGCCATTCAGCATGCCAGAAGAATGCAAGATCATTTTGAGAACTATGAAATTGATGATGACAGTGTAAGAATGAGGATTTTTGTTCAAAGCCTGATTGGGGATGTAAGAACCTGGTTTAGGTCACTCACTGCAAATACCATAACAACTCCTGATGAGCTGTACCATGCCTTTACTAATAGATGGGAAAGGAATAAAGATCCCTTACACATACTGGGTAAATATGATACAATCAAACGAGGCCCTCAGGAGACCGTTTTGGAGTATTGTGCAAGATTCAACAATGTATACAACACAATACCGCAGAATTTGAGACCTCCCCCTGATTTAGCATTATACAAGTTCCCTTACGGTTTTGACCCTGACATGGCATATCAGTTGAAGGAAAGAGCCCCTGAAACCCTTGAGGATGCACAAAAAGTTGCTGTTACAGTGGAGGCTAACCTTATTGCCAAGAGGAACATGGCAAGATTGGAAAAAAGAGTCACCTTCAAAGAGGAACCCTCAGCCTTTGATCAAAAACTGGATGCAATACTCACTGGCATGAAAAGGTTGGGTGACAGAGTGGAATCTGTGGAGAGAAAGTCATCATGGGAAGCACCACAAATTAACCATGTCAGGAACCCAAATTTTAGGAGAAATCAAAACCCGAACATTAGCAAGGCCAGTTCTGATCCAGAGATAAGACCTCCCTTCCAGGAAAACTATACCGAAGCATCCACTTCAAATGAGTAAGTAGATGATACCCACATTAACCTAATGGGCCTAAATGATGATCAGCAAGTTTTCCTAAGTCATGAAGATCACAAGGAGGATGACATTAAGCAGTTCCAAACCAGGTCAGATGAGTCATTTGACTTTAAACAAGGTTATGACACAGCCGTTTATGAAGTTCACAAGCAATACAAGCTAAGAAGTAGAACTATAAATGTAACACAGCCTGAAAAAGCAAAAGATAGCCTGCAGCCTAAAAAAACCATAGTTACAGAACCACAGGACAAAACTGATTCAGTTACAAATGAAATAATTGTTGAAGAAATAATTGAACTATTCCCCTCAAAACAGAAGCCAATGGCTGCACCACCTTTGCAGCCTAATCCAAATACTACTCCTCAAGAGATGAGTAAAAAGCATAAGTCTCATGATCAAGACAAAAATCAAGAGGAAAACTCAAGAAACAAGGAAAAGACTGTCACCCACAATACCAAGATCCAAACTGAAAGACCATTTGACCTAGAAGCTGAAATTGGCAAATTGAAAATAGCTATTCCTCTTTCAGAATTAGCCAAGAATGACATCTACAAACAACAAATCAAGAAGTCCCTTCAACTTACTCGTAATAAATATAATGTCAATGTGTTGGATGACACCCCAGAATTGCTTTTCGGTCCAGAGGTTGATGGAAAGACAGCAGTTACAGGGATCTTAACTTTCTATGTCAGCTTGCATGTTCATGATAAGATACTACATAATGCAATGTTTGATTCAGGCGCCTCTCATAACCTTATGCCTAAATCAGTGATGGAGAGGCTCAACCTAGACATTACAAGACCTTATAAGGACCTATTTTCATTTGACTCCAGCCAAGTTAAATGTTTAGGCTTAATAAAAGATATATGTGTGTCACTTGTCCAGTACCCAAATAAAACAATTCTAATGGATGTTGTAGTTGCTGATATCCCACCCAAATATGGAATGTTGTTATAAAGATCATGGGGGGCTAAAATCCAAGGTTCCCTACAATTAGACATGTCATATGCCACCATCTCAGTCTTTGGTCAACCCAAGAGGCTATATAGAGATTCACTTATGAAATACATGGTCAGCAGTGAAGAAAAGCCTCAAAACTTTCCCATATATGCTGTCCATTCTGACATAGACTCCTATATTCTCTTCAATGATAATACAAGTCCCACAAGTGATGAAGAAACCCAGACACTCAAACAAGATCGGCATATAAATGAAGAAACTGTTGTTCTAGAAATAATGGTTGAGAAATCAATAAACAAAACTGTTCAAGAAGACAAACCAAATGTAAGCCAAAATCTCAAGTTGTTGATGCCAAGTCCCACAATAGTTGACAATTCTTCCCTTAATCAAGAAGTCCTCTGGTTTCTTGAATTCAATGGGTCAGTCAACAAATTAGGGGCAGGAGGAGGGGTTTGGATACATAACAAACAAAACAATCATGCAGAGGGCCGAGCCTATAGATTAAACTTCAGGTGCACCAACAATATGGCAGAATATGAAGCTCTCTTACTAGGCCTCAAGCTAGTAAAATCCTTACAAACCATAAAAGTTTCAATCCTAGGAGACGCAGACCTAATTATCCAACAAGTAAAGAGAAATTTTGTCACTAATGACAAAAGACTGAGATCGTATAGGTCTGTTGCTGTTGAAATACTAAATTCCTTCACTGAATTTCAAATTACCAAAATTCCTAGAACCCATAATCTTCATGCTCATAGTTTGGCTACATTTGCAAGCACTTGTAAACTACCTTTTGAACCCCAACATTGTTTTACAGCTGAGATAAAACACAGACCTTCTGTCCCAAACAATGTCAAGGATTGGCAAGTGTTTGAGGATGATACACAAATAAACAATTTCTTGACTTTGCAGCAAGAATTTTCAAGACTAAACATTGATACAGAGGCTGCAAGTGATTCACAAATACTAGGTGAACAGCACCAAACAAATATCTCACACAAAACAGCAAATCAAATGCTTTGTCCAACAAACTTTGACCAGGAGAAAATACAAAAACTTGAACAATTACATTCTGAGGAAATAGCTGATGCTGAAGTTGAAGTTATACAATTAAAGGAGAATTTCCTTCCAACAGGCCTAGCTCCATTAGAGGACATTTTTGACTCAAATGATGTCCCTAGAAAACCAAAATTGCAACCCCTTAATACTGCCATTGAAGAGTGCAACATTGGAACTATTGAAAAACCCAAGATAATTAAATTAACTGCATCTTTACCACCTGATCAAAAGCCTAAATACATCGACCTATTTAAAGAATTCCAAGATGTCTTTGCATGGAGTTATGAGGATTTAAAATCCTATGACACCTCCATCATTCAACACACAATCCCTCTCAAGCCAAATAAAAAACCCTTTAAACAGAAATTGAGGAGAATCAATCCTATGCTTCTCCCTTCAATTGAAAAAGAGGTACAAAAAATGTTTAAAGCTGGCATCATAGCACCAATCATATTCTCAGAATGGATTTCAAATTTGGTCCCTACAAGAAAGAAAACTGGTGAAATAAGGCTTTGTGTTGATCTAAGGAACTTGAATCAAGTGTCCCTTAAAGATAATTACCCCTTACCCAAGATGGATCACATCTTGCAAAGAGTAGTGGGGTCCTCAAGAATTTCTTTACTTGATGGATTCTGAGGCTTCAACCAGATCCTAGTTCACCCTGATGATCAGGACAAGACGACATTTACAACCCCATGGGGAACCTTCAAATATGTCAAAATGCCTTTTGGGTTGAAAAATGCAGGAGATACCTTTCAAAGAGCAATGGATATTGCCTTTGCCAAAGAAATCCATGATTTCCTTGTCATCTACTTAGATGACCTCACACCTTTCTCAAAATCCGACCAAGAACATTTGAAACATCTAAGACAAATATTCATAACTTGTAGGAAATATGGAATTTCCCTAAATCCCAAGAAATCCCTATTTGGTTTGGAAGAAGGCAAGCTATTGGGTCATATTATTTCAAAGGATGGCATTAGGATTGACCCAGACAAAATACAGGCCATCTTGCAAATGCCCCACCCAAGAAACGTCAAAGAATTACAAGCATTCCTGGGGAAGATCAACTTCCTCAGGAGATTTATCCCAAATTTGGCAGAATTGAGCAGATTACTAAATAACATGCTGAAAAAGGATTCAAAAGTAAAATGGACAGTAGAAGCAAATCAAGCTTTTGAAGGAATAAAATTAGCCCTTACCCAAAATCCAGTATTAACAAACCCTCAATTTGACAAAGAATTTATCATTTTCTCTTTTGCTTCCCAGCATACTATTGCTGTTGTCTTGTTACAGAAAGATGACGAAGGAAATGAGAAACCTATCGCTTTCTTTAGTAGAGCTCTCAGAGATGCACCCCTAAAATATCAGATCATGGAAAAGCAAGCATATGCCTTGGTTAAAGCCATCAAAGACTTTAGAATTTATATCCTATACTCCCATGTTATAGTTTATGTACCTAGTCCCATTGTGAAAGACATACTCACTCAAGAGAACTTAGAGGGCAGAAGAGGAAAATGGATTGCCAACATCTTAGAATTTGACATTGAAATAAAACCTACAAAACTGATAAAAGGGCAAGGTTTGGCCAAATTAATGTCTGAAACAAATTTCCAAGCCTTGGACATCAACCAACTGGACAGTGAACTGGGGCTGGCAACTCCAAAGATCAATGTAGCCTTTGAACAATCTCGGTGGTATTCTAATATCTGTTATATATTGCAAAACCTGTGTGCTCCCCCAGGATTGTCCAGAACTAAATGTAGGTTCCTAAAAATGAAAGCCTCGAGATTTTGTGTCATGGAGGGCAATTTGCTTTGGAAAAACCATGAGGGTATATTGCTAAACTGCTTAATTGAGAATGAGGCTAACAATGTCATAAAAGAATTTCATGCAGGTGATTGTGGTGGGCACTTGTATTGGAAGTCCACTGTGGATAAAATACTGAGGGCTGGTTACTATTGGCCCACTCTGTTCCCTGATGTTAAAAAGTTCACTACCTCATTCCACAAGTGTCAAATATTTGAGGGAAAGAGAAAATTACTGCCACTGCCCTTGAGGCCTATTGCAACAGAGAGACCTTTTCAGCAATGGGGCTTGGATTTCATTGGGGAAATTCATCCCTCATCTTCAGGCCAACATAGATGGATCCTCACAGCCACAGACTACTTCACCAAATGGATTGAGGCCATCCCATGTAGACAGGCAAATGATTCAATAATCATTCAATTTTTGGAGAATAACATATTGTCTAGATTTGGTTGCCCCAACAAGATAATAATAGATAATGCTGTTGCCTTTAGATCCAAGAAGATGGTGAACTTCTGCCACAAATTTCATATTACTTTGGGCCATTCCACTGCATACTACCCTCAAGAGAATGGCCTAGCTGAATCATCAAATAAAAGCCTTGTAAACATCATAAAGAAGGTGTTGGAAGAAAATAAGAAGAATTGGCATAAGAAGCTTGTGAATGCATTATGGGCAGATAGACTAACAACCAAGAGATCCATTGGGGTCAGCCCATATGAGTTAGTCTATGGATTAGAAGCCAAATTTCCTTCATCACTAGGGGTTCCTGTTATGAAACTACTTCAAGAAAGTCAAGCTGAGCCCAATGACATGCAAAGAAGGATCAATCAAATAATATCTCTGCAGCAAACTAGAGACCAAGTTTATAGCAGAGTACAAGTTCTACAAGAAAAGTTAAAGAAAGTTTTTGATAGAAGGACTAAGGCTGAATATTTCAGCATAGGTGACAAAGTCCTCAAGTGGGATTCAAGAAGGGAAGATAAAGGAAAACATGGAAGATTTGATTCTCTTTGGAGAGGACCATTTATTATCCAAGAAGTGCAAGGAAACAACACTTACTTCCTAAAAAATATGGATGAAACTGACTTAAATGAAGGTCCTGTGAATGGCAGGATGTTGAAGCACTATTTTGACTACTTTCCATGTATATAGCAGGGTCTTTCCTCTTGTAGATAATCAGTTGTATATATTTTCTTTCGGCATACAAATAGTTCAATTTAAAAAGTTGCTGTAAATAAGTAGAAAAAGGCTTTATATTCCAGAAGTTCCACAGAGGTGACAGCCTCCAGTTTTGAAGTACAAAGAGAAAGTTTTCAAGTTTTGGTAGAAGAAGTGAAGGGCCAAGGAATTCTGACCTACTGTTCTTGGTCTTTCAAAAAGAAAAACCATCCCCAAGTGGAGCCGCTATTAGCTACCTTTACCAATAGGTTTCATTTTCCATGATTTGCAGGGGAAGTGCCAATATGATCTACTTTGGTGATACAAAGATCTCATATTCTTGTGGAAGAAATATACTTACATTTGGTTGATGCTGCCCTACTTCTGAATGGGTGATCCAACAACCTAAGGTGGGTCATGCCATATTTCAATTTTTGTTGTAGATTAGAGAAAGAAATCTGTCCAAACAGCTCAATCCTGGCAGGTAAAGTAGATAGGTAGAGAATGAAGGTTCCCAACTGCTTAATCTGGGGCTTTGGAAGCAATAAGGGTAGTTTTAGATAGAAAATCAAAAGAAAAAGCCAAAGGAAAAGAAAAGGCACAAAAGGGTTTGCAATTCTAAGTGCACCCTCCTTGGAGTAACAAAAAATGCTAGGCAATAGAGTGGGTAGGTAGATGGGGTTGCAGAAAACATGGTTTATGGCATTTCACTGGCCTAAGGAAAGGTAAAAACATGGTGCCAGTGCAGATTTCCTACTTCAGCAGTCTTACAACAACTTAATGAAGCATGTCTAACTTCCAGATCACCCCCCATCACATTCATGGATAACATCCCTACGCCACCTATGTTCATGAAAGAAGTCAAAGTCTTTTGTTGGTTCTTGTTTCTTTAAGAGCCACATTTCTTGTATAAAATTTCTTTTCATTTTGATCTACTTCCTAAAAAAATAAGTTGATTTCATATAACAGCTTAGTATTTTACCCCCCTCATCCACCCCTTTTCACTCATATTAACTGCTAACCTATCACTATTTATCTCCTTATACCCCCTATTCCCCCTATTACTATGTAAAATTTGGCAAAAAACCCAAAATATCTATATATCCCCTTCCCCGAGCCTGATAGCTCTATATATCATTTTTGAATGTTTTCAAACGCTAAAACATTGAGCGCAACCCAAAGAGCGCTAGAAAATTAATCTTTGGATTAATCCAGGATTTGCTTGGATTAATAACCTAAACCCGCTTTGTAAATAAACCTGTGAAAAATCCCATTTTAACCCGTAACTCTGCAAAAAACCATAAAACCCACTTTTTATAATGTTTCGCCGAGCACGCATTTTAGAGAATAATCACATTTTATTCGTCCCCGCAGTCCGTATGGTCCTTGCACCTCATCAACCCGTCGACCGTCGGATCTGGGCTTTCCCATCTAACGGCCCACATCCATATCGGACGGGCCTCGATCACCGAACTTTACCACCTGAGAAACTATCAGAGGGTGACGTCAGGCCTCTGCCATGTGTCACCCCCATATTCTCTCGGGCCGCCCTCTAACAAACCCATGACCGTATCCAAAGTGGTTCGAGAAAACTACTTACCGCTTGTGCTTTACCGCCTGCCCACGTCACTACTACGTCACGCCCACGTCAGTTCGACTCGGCGCCATACCAACATCCCAGCGCGCCAGCACTCTGACATGTCCACCACCTATGCAATCCTCGTGGACCCCTCACAGGCTGCCACGTCACTCAATGACGTCATGCTGACGTCACCTGACCCTGACCCCACCTCATGACGTCATGCTGACGTCGTCCAAAAAACGTGCCAATAACCCAAAAAGTCCATATTTTAGCCAAATTTCGTGTTTTTTCTCACTTTTGCCAAAAAGACTATTTCTCACCTCTGCATGCAAATTATGACCATCTGTCGCCAACCTACAGAAATTGACCCGAAGACCATTGGTGCCTTCAACCCACCTGCATTTGTGACCATTGCCGACAATTCACCAGGTATTTATCCAAAGCATCCCCTTCGCGCTTGGTTATGTCCATAATTCTCCAAAACTGAATTAAAATAGTGAGGAACCTTGTATTTACCAGCAAATCCCCGATAACCAGCATTCCTTTTCAGTTGTAGGGTCGAAATTCACCTGCTGAACCCACATTTAGTGACATTTTCCTAAATTCACAGTCTGTCCGCGCATTCGTGGACTTAAAACCTGAGCTGCACTAATTCACCGGGAAAACAGTGCTACTAGTCCCTGCATTTTGCTCAATTAATTCTCTTTTGAGCATTTTACACTATTATCACCACAGTTTACCCCATTTTCCCTTACAATTTGCCTTACTTTTGCAAAAATACCCCTCTGTGTTGTTCTGCCCACTGAAACCAGTTCTAGTACAAGTCATAAGTACTACTTAACCATGCAAACACTAGTAGCCCTGAATATTCAACCTCTGAATGCCCCACACAGAGAGCTGGAGTGGAAGTCCCTGGGTGATAGAGATTACCAGATGCTAGACTCAACTGCCATGACTTCCAAATTTAATATTCACCTGCTGAATGAGTTAAAAGCCCAA
>APFE030242656.1:76127-102886 GCA_000404065.3 Pinus taeda
CTGCTCCTACATGTGTGATTATGTGTAACAAGTGGAAAAAGTGTTAGTATCACAAGCCAAGTCTACTCAAATACAAGCTGCAATTAATCAATGTTCTGTTCTCTTGAAAAATAATTCATTCATGATAAAGAGAGCATAAATTAGTTAGCATCCAACTTGTAAAACTACACTAAAACTAGTCTAGAAAAATAGAGTAAAAAGGGCAGCACTATGAATAAGACAACTGCAACTACCATTAGATATTAAAGCAAATACAACACACAATCCCAGGAGAAAATAAAATGCAATAATTCAAACTGTACAAGGCAGGGGCCCCCTTCTACCTATAAAATCAAAGCATACTTAAAATTGCATGAATGAAAATCTAATCTACCTTAAATTCTACAAAGCAATAAATCTAATCTACTTACATCCTAATGTGCTCCATGACATCTACTTCACATCTCCTTCCATGTTGAGAACATCAAAGCTTTATTCAATTTCTTCAAAAGTGCAAAGTACAAAAGCTTTCAAAAGCCATGAGACTAAAAAGAGACTAACATAAGCTAAGCTTTAGAACTAACTAATGAAGGAGAGAGATCTCCTATTTATACAAAAAGATGAGAGCCATCTCATTAATGATAATCCATGAATTTCTCCCTCTACCTCTAGAGTCCTAATCAAAATAGGAACTGATAAGACACATGTCTTTTTAGAGTTACAATACAATTAGGAGATGTGACACATATCCTCATGATCCCATGATTCTTTCCACTCAAATTCGAATTTGGCCTTAGAGTGCCACATAAGGTTCTTCTAGAAGCCTCCTTCCAACCTACACATGTCAACAATCTCAACCCATTTGTTAGGTATAAGCATATGCACATTATTTTCTAATTTTTAACCACAAATTCACTTACAAGGCTTAGAATTAATAAAGATTGGAAAAACACAAATGTGGCCCAATGATAATGAAAGTGGGATGAATGTGGTGACATAGTAGTGAAATGGAGGTGAAATGGAGGTGATATAGTGGACATAATAGTGAAAGTGTAATGGAAATGAATGACATTTTCAAGATTCAACATCAGGATCACTCAAAGGATGTGGATGGAGTCACTGCCCAACCAACCAGTGCTCCACTGATACCACCTATATCCCCTCCACTGACTCGACCCCAGTCTGCTGTGGAGGCTGCTCCTACAATGGGTACTGCTCCTCTTTCTTTTCCCTCTACTCTACTTTTTAATCAAATAAATGCATCTTTAATTCAATATGCATCCCTCTCATGCATGAATACCACCATTAACTCTGAGCTCGAGCCCCCCTCCCCCATTTTCTCTACCACCTCGCCGACAATACATGAAATGAGACCCCTCCTTCACCCCTCCCACTCCCCCTCTGCCTCGGGCTCACACTCCTATAATATTCAATCCTAGCAATTGATCAACCCCAACCAGCTAGGTCTCGGCATCCCCCCCCCCCCCCTCCAAGCAAAAACCCCTCCAGAGGCAAGCCTTCAAAGATCTCCAAAGCCATCAAATCTGTGGGGGCAAATGTGGCACAGGGTAGCCAGAACACCGTTCAAAGGGCACTTAGAGCATCTGAAACCCTTGATATCGTTCCCTGATGATTTGGCTCTCTTTCAATTATAGGGGCTTGGCCAGCCCCCAAAAAAAATTGGCCCTCAAGCAACTCTTGCATTGTACTCCCTGCGACACGATTCTTCTACAAGAAACCCTTGGGCCATCTGAACATATTATTAAGATCCTGCAACCCATCTTACCCAGCTGGCACTTCTAAGCCCTGGATGTAGTAGGAAGATCTGGGGGTTTAGCCATTGGGATAAATCCTCAAATAATAAGGATGATATCTTCTTGGGGAGGCCAGGGCTTCCTTGGCATGGACACCTTCTTAGCTGAATTAGGAAAACAGCTTCACATCATTAATATCTATGCCCCAAACCAAAACAGACTTGCTTTTTTGCAATCCTTTTTGGAAAATCCCTTGATCAACAATGCCACAATTCTAGGGGGAGACCTGAATTTATCCATTGGACATGAGGAATCCTGGGGGCATCACACGCAGTTAGACCCACTCTCTGATCAGCGAAGCTCCCTCTTGGAACAATATGGGCTCATAGATGTGCCCGTGAATAAGAAGATGCCAACATGGCATAATAGAGGTACTGGCAAAGCTGCCCTTGGTAGAACGCTGGACATATATCTCATTCAAGAAGACCTACTCCGTACCCTCGCCATCTATAGGCAATGGGTTGGCTCGGGGGGGTATTTCGGATCACTCTCCCATCTTCTTGGAAGTGGCTGGCTCTTCCAGAAAACCCAGGGCACCTTTCAAATTTAACTCTACTTGGTTAAAGGACCCTGATTATATTAAGATGGTTACGGATTTTTGGCAAGCCCAGCCACCTTTCAGGGATCAGAGGAAGGCTACAATTTTTTGTAGCAACCTGAAACAGCTCAAGAGATTAACTATTGAATGGACAAAAAGGAAAAAATCTAGGGATGACCAAACCCTTGTGGACATCGAAGCTCAGTTGGCCTCCTTCACGGATGGTAGTGGTCTTGGTTACTTATCCACCGAAGCAAAGCTACATCTTGTTGATTTGGAGACTCAGAGATCCAAGATCCTCCTTAATCGGGAAGAATTGTGGAGACTCAGAAGCATAACAATCTAGCTCCAAGCAGGGGGATGGTAACACAAAATTCTTCCATGAATTTGCCAATGGAAGAAAAGCCAGCAATACTATCTGGCAGATGCCCTCGAATCAAGACCAGATAGCCAACACTCACTCTCAACTCACCCTTCTTGGTATCACTCACTTCAAGAAGCTCTTCAAAGCCCCCCTTGCCACCTCTATTGCTGAAATCATTAACATTGTTGGCCATTTCGCTGCGTTTGTGGAACCGAATGGGATGGAGGATATTATAAAACTGGTATCCATGGGGGAATTAGAAAGCACTCTCAAGTGGTTCAAGAAGGACAAAGTTAGGGGCAGGATGGTTGGCCTGTGGAATTCTTTATTGCTCTCTTTGATATCATTGGACCAGACCTGCTTGGAGTGGTGGAAGAGAGTCAGACTCTAGGACGCATATATGCCCCCATAAATTCCACATTTATTGCCCTCATTCACAAGACTGACTCCCCTACCTCCTTTAATGACTTTCACCCTATATCCCTCTGCAACTGTCTCTACAAAATTATTGCCAAGATTATAGCAATTGCATCAAGCCGATCCTTTCTGAACACATTCCTTAGGAACAATTCACCTTTCTCCAAAATAGACATATTCATGAAGCCATAGGTTCTACCCAAGAGGCCCTCCACTCCATAAACTGAAAAATCTAAAAGGGGTGGCGCTCAAAGTCAACCTCTCAAAGGCCTTTGACAAGGTGAGCTAGTTATATCTAAGGATGATACTCAGTCACTTGGGATTTAGTTCATCAGATGGATTATGGGATGTATAACATCAATTTATTTTGCAATCCTTATAAATGGGTCAGCTTGCCATTCCTTTCAAGCAGAACGGGGAATCAGGCAGGGATGCCCATTATCCCCCCTACTATTCCTTTTGGTTATGGAAGGCCTGAGTAGACTGATTTCTACTGAGAAGCGAGTTGGGTGAATCTGGGGCCTCAAGATTACTAACCAATGCCTTTTAACTCATCTACTTTTTGTTGATGATATACTCATTTTCCTTAATGGGGGTATTCAAGATATCAACACTCTCACAGAGATATTAAAACATTTCAGTGTTGCTACAAGAATGGAAATAAATAGGGCAAAATCCACTACATCCTTCTCTGGTTGTATTGAACAAGAAACTCAACAAGCCCTTCAAAATTTCCCCTACCAAATTTTGGCTCTACAGTATGGTCTGAAGTATTTGGGATCCAGGATTAAAGCAGATAGATACAAGATATCAGATTGGACCTGGTTGTCTCAAAGGTGGAAAAAATACTAAATATCTGGAGTCATCACCTACTATCTAGAGCCGGAAGACTGGTACTCATAAAAGTAGTACTAGAAGCAACCCCAGTCTTTTGGATGTCCTTGGCCTAGATCCCCTTAGGGATTCTGCATAGGATCCAACAAATCTACAGCCATTTCCTCTGGAAGGGATAGAAAGAAGGAAAGCCTTTTATGTGGGTCAAATGGAGCCAAATTACGATCCCCAAAAAATGGGGCAGTTGGGGTCTAAAGCACCTCTTGGCTTTCGCACATGCTCTAGCTGCTAAACTAGGCTGGCTCCTCCTGAAGCATAAGAGTCTTTGGTCGGAGGTGGTCATCCACAAATACATTTGGCCTAGTACTGTACTAGACTGGATAAGGCAACCTACATGGAACAAGAAAGGTATTTCAATTATGTGGAGGGCAGTAATCAACACCCTTCCCATCATTAAATGGGGCCTTATCTGGAGGATTGGGAATGGGGAGTCAGTCTGAATCAAGATTGACCCATGGATTGGCAGTGGGAATGCCTACCAACTCCCACAGGAACTAATCACACTTCTAAACCACATTGGTGTCCAGTTCATATCACGTCTTGGAGACCCTTGTAACTCTACCATCTTCCAGCAAGCTTGGCACATAGGTGAGGCATGGAATATCCTAGATTAATGAAAAAGACAATGGAGATTTTTTCTGCAGACTTTATCAGAATCCCATGTGTGCCTAAAAGAAGAGGAGCATGAATTGATCTGCAGATTTACTAAGAATGGGCACTACTCCTCCAAGCAAGGGTATGATATCATACATGCTGAGCACAAGCAGGACAGATTGATGAGCTGGTGGAGCCATCTTTGGAAGTTAAAAGCCCCTCCATGCACAAAATTACTGATGTGGAACATCATAATGGATAAAACACCTATAGGAGAAAATCTAAGAAAACGAGCTTTCCCAGGTCGACTTGGTGTGTTTTATGCCATGCCGAGGAAGAATCAAATCATCATTTATTCCTCACTTGCCCCACCTCCCAACTACTCTAGTCTCAAGTCCTGCACACACTAAATATCAAGCATTCTTGGAGTGGGTTTGACATCCCAAATGCCTGGGATAGATGGTGGGAAGCTGCAACTGAGCCGAGATCTAGAAATCTGCCGCTTCTGGTCAATTGGCACATATGGATTTGCCGCAATAACATCATTTTTAGGGGCCAAAATATAATCTAGTCCCTGATTCCTCCAAAAATCTGTTCGAGTTATGGGGATCTCCCGGCTGAGGAACAAGTCTTTACAACTCGGATCATCACACAGGAACAGATTGACAAAGCCCACCCCTGGCCATACTTTGATGGGGCTGCATAAGTACAAGGATGTGGAGGAGGCATTATACTTCATCTATCAGACACTCATTACTTTCACATTTGCATGGGGTTGGGTGAGGGTACAAATATTTATGTAGAGCTGGTTACTCTCCGACATCTTTTACATTTTACCATCCTCAAACAGTGCAGACACATTCAAATTTTTGGAGATTCCAAAATATTCATAAACTGGTTCTACAATGCAACAACTTGCCATGTATATACTCTCAGAACTATTTTGGATGATATTGTTTTTACTCAAAACACATTTTGATCACATTTCATGCACTCATATTTATAGGGAGCGTCATGAAGGTGCGGACAAGCTATCGAAAGAGGCAACGCATAGTCCTCAAGGAGAATGGATGATCACATAGTACACACTTGAGCAGACCTACCAGTTCTTCCACAGACCATATATGGATCAGGAACTTCAGAGGGCAGACAGGCCCTAATATCAGCAGTGTTTATTTGTCTTTTTCACAGTTTTTCTATTATGTAATTTTCATATTTTGGCAACAGAACAACGATCACCAATGGTGAATTTTTTAACGTTTAATTATTTATATATGTACAAAAAACACTAGCACACCCAACAAGGTCTTTTTTGTTGAACTTATAGTTCATAACTTCAAATAACCGACTACGGTCACAGTATTTGCATATGCCTATGGCATTTACAGCATGTAATTTTCAACAAATTAATGGAAATTACGATATTTTCTCCCCGGGAAAAAAACTCAGCACTCAAAAAGACCCTTGAGAGACTTAAGAAAGTGCTACAGAACTTCAATGCCAGTTCATTCTACCACGTTCTTTGAAGTCTAAACAAGGAAGCCGACACAAGGGAAAACATGGGATGTCTCTTAGCCCAAGGTGATCTTTCAAAGAATGATGAAGCATCAATATGGCACCCTATTCCTTAAGATAGAAGTTTGAGTTGTGCAAGAACAAGGAATTGGTGGCAATGATCTCCTTGTTACGCCCTCCATCTGGTAAAGCTTCCGTCTCCATGATTTTCCAAATAACCCACGCAAGCATCACACAATCGAGCTACTCCTGATCATTGATGAATGCACGACCTTGTCACATCTCAACTCTAGCATCACAGTCAGAACCTCAAATCATGTTTGTCACATTCAACGCGACCAATACTCACCTACACATTCAACAAATAAGCAACGTGATAAAATAGTGGCTCAGCAAAAATTTTCCATAACCAGAGGATTCAGATCTGATGTGTTGCAAGATTCGTTTATGGGAACCTTTAGGTCTCGTCTTATCCTATCAGAGAGAATCAGAATTGGATTATAAGTTGTTTCCCCATTTTTTAGGCTTTTATGTATCGACCAAGGATCCATATGTAATTACACCAAAAATTATTGTTTAAGTTGGTTTTTCTTCGCATGGCCAATCGATCCATTCAGATTCTATTGATGTTGTGTCGTCTGGAAGCAAATTGTTGAAGTACTATGTAATAGTGGTTGTTAGGCTTCGGCCCAACCTTTCTTCACCAAATAAAAATCAACCGTTCTTGTTAAAAAAAAAAATGATATGGATATGGGAATGTAAATGGTTATCTGGTGAAGGTTTTCCTATTATACAAGGAGTTATTGCATAACTCATCTATATTATCTAACTCCATGTTCATATCTTATGTACATTCTTTTTAGGCCTTTGGTACATAACATTTGGTTTTGGAGCATGAACATGTGATTTGGTGATATGGATGTAATGGCATTATTTGGAAGAGTGTCTCTTATTATATAGGGAGTTATTGAGCAACTCATATTTGATATCTCTTCCAAAGTTGTGCTCCACATTCACATCTTGTGTACATTATGTGTACTATGGTTTATTATGTTATTTTAAGGGTTTGGTACATAATAGATGGCCCAAAAAAAATGAACATATCTAGATGACAATTGAACTCCTTGGAAAAATGGATACTTGAATTGGTCTATCCAACTAAAATGTGCCCTATGTGGTCAAAAGAGTGGTTCTAGCCAACCATTAAGCCTTAGGAATTTCCTAGGGTGATTAAGATGACAAAGAACCAATATAGAAAATACTCACATAAAGCCACACAACAAGATGCATGAATAATTTCATGGATTTAGAGAATATTAGCAACAAAATAAGTACCATTTACCCAATGAAGTGAATTTTGTGGGGAGATCCAAAAACCATTTGATTTATGGACAACATAGTCATTTTGGAATTGGACCTGGAGTTCCTACTTCACCAAGCACCATAAAAATGCAAAGTCGTCTCCCTTCTTGGACTTCCACCTCTATTTGTGAATTAAATTTAATTATGCTATAACTCTTCCCTATAGATTTATTTCTCAATATTTAATAGGTTGAATCCTTCCAAACCTTCTCTAAAATACTTATCTAAGATAGATGAGGAAAGGATCTTGACTATGTATTTTATCTATGACTTGTAATAGGCACTTTAGAGTATTCACAAAGGATGGAAACACAAGAAGGAAATCCAGAGCCCATCAAGGAAGCTAAAGATAAGAGTGATGACATCAAGGCTAAAGAAGACCTAGAAAATGAAGAGAATTAAGAAGATTTTGAAGAATATATCCTCACTAAATTTATGGCTGCCATGGAAGAGATTAACAATTTGAAAAAAGAAAATGAGGAACTTCAGAAGAAAGCGCAAGTTGGTGACCAGGACAAGACAAGGAAGGAAGTTGACATCGTCAAGCTTCAAGTACAAGAAAGAGATGAGGAGCTCACTAAGATTAAGAAAAATTTTCATCAAAACAAGAGAAAGCATCATGAAGAAGTCATATCCATGACAAATCAATTGGATAAGGCAAAGAAACGGGAAGATGTCGTGTCAAACCACCTTGAACAAAGGCACAAGAGCTTAAACAAATTTGAAGAAGAGATTGATCAATACAAGGAGGAGGTCTCATCCCTTAGATCTCAACTCGAAGAAGCAAGGAAACAAGCACAAGGAGCTGAGAAGGTGATGGAAGCCTTGACATTCATAGAAGGACAAGTTGATGAAGCAGAAAAGGAGAGAAACACCATGATATGCCAACTAGAAGAAAAGGATGATGACATCACCAACTTAAAATCAGAAATCACTTCTCTTCAGGCACAATTGTGTGAAGCAACCAAGATGAAGGAAGAAATGGAGATCATTCTATCAAAGAAGGATGAAGAATGCAAGAAAATGAAGGAAGAAATTGTCGTTCTTAAAAAAGAAGTTGATTCGCTGAATAAGAACTTGAAAAATTTCTCAAACCCTAGATGACATCCTAAGTCATCAAAGGTCTCCCCTCGATAAACGAGGTCTTGGTTATGCAGGTGAATCCTCAAGCAAGAAAGATGCAAACACTAATGCTTCAAACAACAAGGATGTAAGGAAGCCTGGAAGAAATGTTGATGCTCCTAGTTCCAACAAAGGCAAGGAGAAGAGTCAAGACAACTATGGAAGAAACCTTCCTCCAAGAAGAAATGCAGATGGTGTCAAGGATGCAAGAAGCAATGGTTATCATCAAAGGATCCCAAGGAAAAAAGACTTCAGAAGTACATCAAGGAAACCTTCTTCTCCCAGGTACCAAAGTATATTTCTTGGTTATTGTTATTCTTGTACGAACTTTGGGCACATGGCAAAAGATTATAGGGCATATCACAAAGATAAATATAATGGTTCCTGTCAATCTTCGAGAAGCAAGTTCACAGGAAGTCATGAATTCTTATTCATGAACAGCATAGAGTGCTTCAAGTGCCATAACATTAGACATATGGCACGTGATTGTAACTTGAATTGGGCCCCTACACAAGCTAGAACTGTGCCATAGAAGAAAGTTACACAAGTATGGAGAAGGAAGCAAATTGAATCCAGAAATCTCTTGAACACTCCAGCCAACAACACATGTTGTTGACCTGATGATGTCATCCTCGATATTCGAAGTATTTGATGGGGAGACTCTGCCAAAAAGAAAACCATGCATACAGTTAGGGGGAGCTTATGATGATTAGGCATTCTTGCAGAAGCTATGTGTGAATGGACCCTATGAAATCCTTGATGAGCAACATGGACATTTATTCTTTGATAGATCATCTCTCGGGAACTTTCCATTAAAGAACATGATCCCTTATTCATCCATGAACTACTACTGAAGATCTCTTCCACTTGATCACTAAGCAGGTAATCTTTCATAAGATAGAGGAGGTCATGCAATAGGGGGAGTTGGTTCATCATATAAAGAAATGCAAACACATCTATTATGGACCACATTGCCAGAAAGAAGAGTATCTTGACAGGGGGAGAAATACATCTATCATGGAGAACTATCATTGATGAAGAAAATACTATAAAGCAGCATGTCAAGAAGCAGCTAGATAGGGGGGGTACTTGGGCACCCCATTTGCCATTGATGTCAAAGGGGGAGAGAATGCTGAAAGGGGGAGAGTATTTCCATCAATGACAAAGGGGGGTATTGTTGGATAAGGTTGTCATTGATGTCAATATGATGTCATCTCCAACATTGTTGAAGCTAACCCTGTGTCATTGATGATGACAAACGCTAGAATCACTTAAGTCAATATGATGTCAAGCCATTAATGAAGTTAACCCTAGGGAAACTAATATAGCTGACAATAAAGGAAACCCTAACCTTAGATGTTGTTCATTTATGTCAAACACTTACTGAAGATGTTAAAGATATCCTAAATGCATATATGAAACTCTAGATTCATATGCTACATGCATGAAAAATACTAAATGCATATGAAGCCTTACACACATAAATGATGCCCAACTATCCTTGCAAATGAAGAGCATTTAAGGGACAATTTTGGAAGGCCCCTATACAAGAATTCATGAATGAGGCAATCAAGAACATGAAGAGGGCATACACATAATGACATGAAGACAAGGTCATGAATTGTGAAGACAATTAACGAAGGAATCATCCATGAAGAGGAAGCCCATCTATGAAAGAATGTTGTTGTGTTATATTTTTGCACTCATAAATATCAGTCACATAAAAAAATACTTTTTTGCTACCTTATAAGTAGAATTATTCCATGAGACTTACACCATCTTAAAGAGCATAATTTTTCCTTTCCAACGAGCTATTGCTCGTCCCAAAATTCCAAGCGGTCGGAAAGTTATTGATTTTTTAAGTTAAGGTATAATTTTTGGCCAGCAAGCCGACCTGAACGTGTAAATTCAAGTCAACCTACCTTTATGACGTGACCATTCAATTCATGAACGAAATGTGTATATATAGAAACTGCAGACCTCATTTCTCCTCAACAATTTCAGTGATTATTTCAGAGAAGGAGCACAAAATTAAAAGGAGGAGCACATTATAAAACACTGTTTGGGTAACTTTTTAAGGAGGCCGAGGAGGAATACCTCTGTGGTATTCTGGATCTATAGAGACACTACATTGTAGCAGACTTCATATTTATGACAGTCTGCTTGAAATCTTGGATTACAGTCCTGTGGAAGAATTACAATCTTGGATCTGTGGTTGTTTGGGTTGGGTTATCACTCAAGGTTGGAAAAGAAGCGCAGATTGTTGACTAGTTAAATTGCAGTGCTATGGTAAGGACCTTGGGCTTAGTGTTGAAGGTTTAGAGTTGTTGCAGCCATTGTGGAAAGGAGTTTAATTCCTTTTGAAGACTAGATTTAAACAGGACCTATTCAATCTAGGAGCAGACTACTATTAAGGGTTTCCTTATAGATTTTATGAAGTAACCTATAAGTGGAACTTGTAGTAGTGTTGGGCAGAACTTTATATACTGTTATAGCAGATTTGAAGTAGCTTTTTGTGCCTGTTCTAGAAGATCTTCATTAACCAGATTTGTGGGCCAACCTGTGAAGCATTTATTGGTATTCCTAGATTATTGCTTGGACCATCATTGAATACAACTTGAAGCATAATTTGAGGCTTTATTGAAGGCTGATTTTGAATCGGACATTGAAGCAGAATTGAAGTACCCTTCAAGTCTTGTTGAAGAACATTGTAAGAGTGTTGTGCAGATCTATTGGGAATTATTGGGGCAGCCTATTAAAGACACTTTAAGCATTGAAGACTTGTTGAAGAAGACTTAGTTGAACAACTCATTGAAGACTTCGAAGCAGCCTCATTGAAGAACTTGTGTAGCAGCAGTGTTAAAGCATTACTAAGACAATTGTGTTGAAAACATCTTGTTGGGGAAAGCATTGTTGAAGACATTTTTAGAAGCTGACTTGGAGGCATTAGTGAAGACCTCATGGAATAAACTTCGGGAATTTTGTTTGGGTAACATGAAGAGCAATGGTGACACCTTCATGTGAAGAACAAGGTTTTCATTGATGACGTGATGTGGAGACTAAGTGAAGGCATTGTCGAAGATTGATAGGGCTCGGTGAAGAAGACATTGGGAGTCGTGAAGTACAACTAAACACATCTTGATGAAGTAAGCAAGAGTTGGAGCCTTGAAAATACAAGGTTCATGCCTTGGGGATAGGGTTGGAGCCCTAGAGGATTGGTGTCCTCAAGAAACTAGGCTGGAGCCTGTACCAGAGAAGGGTTGGTGCCCTAGAGTTTGGAGCCTTACAAAAGTCCAAGTTGGTGCTTGGAAACAGGTTGCAGCCTAGGATATTGAAGATTGGTGTCTTCATCTGGGGTTGGATCCCTATATACATTGTACATGATTTATTGTAAATAAAAAATTAATAAAAGTATTTATTCCTATTGTTCATTTTGTGTTCTAAATATAAGTGATCTAACTAGTAAAAACAACATTGAAAAGAAAAACTTATTCACCCCCCTCTCAGTATTTCCAACACTTGGCACATTTCCTCTTTAAGATGTTCAAAGGCTTTCATTGCTTTTGGAGTCCAAGAAAATGCATCTTTCTTTAGTAATGTTGTTAGAGGTGCTGCTATTCTCCCATAATTCTAAACAAACTTGCGATAATACCCTGTCAACCTGAGAAATCCTCGAATATAATGATGTGCATATTTTCCATTCCTTAATGGATTTAATTTTGCTAGGTCTACCTTAACACCTTCATGAGATATAATATGACCCAAATATTTCACCTCTTGTACTCCAAAGAAACATTTGGAGGTTTCTGTATATAATTGTTTCTCCTCCAATAGTTTGAGCACTCTATCAACATGTTGAACATGATCCTTCCAAGACTTGTTGTAAATTAGTATATCATCAAAAAATACTAACACAAATTTTTTAAGAAGGGTTTGGAAATGGAATTCATCAAACCTTGAAATGTAAAAGGTACATTGGTAAGGCCAAAAGGCATGGCCAAAAATTCATAATGACCCTCATGAGTTCCAAATGCTGTTTTTGTAATGTCTTCAGTCTTTATTCTAATTTGATGATATCCAACTTGGTTCTCATCATGAGTTTCCTTTACTACCCTTTCGCCATTAGTAAGCATTTCTTGTAGCAACTTTATCAAATCTATCTTCAAATCTTCCATGTTTCCTTTGAGTTTTGCTTCTATACCATCCATCTTAGCTTCCACGCCATTCTTTAAACCATCCATCTTAACGTCCACATCTTTCTTTAAACCATCCATCTTAGGTTCTGTTACTTTTTGTGAGAGTGAAATTTGTTGCACTTGGTCTCGTAATTTTGATATATCATGTTGCATTTCTTCCTCTTCTTCATGAGTCATGCTAAAGATTTCAGGTTGCTTACTAGATGTTTCCATTTTCTTTCTTCAGGGCATCAATTAATGATAATTATGCTTCACCATGTCCTTTGAATTCCTTCAAACTATTTTTTCAAACCAAACTTATGCAAAATTTTAAAAAGACTACACAATTTTTTTAGCTTTGTAGGATCTCGATATTGAATCTGTTGTATCTCTGTAATT
The DNA here is from genome assembly GCA_000404065.3 of Pinus taeda. Taxonomy (NCBI): domain Eukaryota; kingdom Viridiplantae; phylum Streptophyta; class Pinopsida; order Pinales; family Pinaceae; genus Pinus; species Pinus taeda. Next base: position 89,301 of record APFE030242656.1, read on the forward strand.
TCGGATCTCCAAAGTCTGCAATTTTGTCCTATGGTAGTCCTCTGTGTCATCGTTCCAACCCCGCAAGTCTGATCAAGATTGGATTCTCCAAGAAAGAGTTATTATAAATCTCTCACAATGACCAGATTATAGACTAGTTCAGTATAGAAAACTTGTACGAAGTGCCACATGTCACTGTTTTGACCTTCGGATTTGAAACCGATACACAGAAAACTACAATCCATCCTATTTATGTACCTTCTTATGAAATTTCAATCTAATGTCCAGAGAGAAAGTTATGACGATTTTCCCCAGGTCACTTGTTTGAGATATAATTTGGGCGCCTACAAAAACCCTAACTTCCTTGGCTCATATCTCTGAAAATATAGCGAGACAAGATCTAGAATTCGTACCTGAGGTTCATCAAGATTTCGGCTCAAATGGGTTTTAATTTTAGCTTCTGAAACATTGTAGAAAAAAAATTATAGTGAAAATTCCACGACGACTTGTTTGAAGTAGCGAAACCCTAGAATCTAAAGCTCAGATACCAATTGTTATGCAACGAACTCACAAAATTGAAGGAAAGATAGAGAAACGACTTCAAAATCAACCTCTTCAAGGGGGGAACCTCCTTTGCATTACATAAATGAATAATTCTTGGATGATACAAGACTTCCTTTCTATATAGAGGAGTCTAAGGGGTAACAATATAGTCGATTTCAACAGAACAATAATAATGTAAGGGCACAACAATAAAAAAAAGTGGGCTTCTATGGGGCAAATTAATAACATTATGGGGACAACATGGGCACAACAATATAAATAAGGGTCTACAATGACAATAATAATAAGAGAATACACTAGTATTATAGGAACCTAACAAATGATAAGTGAATGGATATGAATGACCCAGACCCTTTCCCAGAAAGGTTTGAAATATGGAGCTTGCTTTCTTTCTAAGCAAGGTACTATGTATTTCTAGGGAAAGGATGAGGATTTTGAGGGTTAGGCGTATGGGAATAGGATTTGAATGGGTTACCCGCACCCTAAAATCCTTGTTAGAATTGGTATCTAGGATGGTTCTTGAAGAATGGTTCTTTGAAGGAGCAGGACCATATGGGGCCAAGTGCACCCGGTCTAGGGTATGAGGAAGGTATGAAAAAATCAATGATATTCTTACCCTAGACAAGGTGGGAAGGATCAAAGAAAGAATTTTCAATCAATGATGTTGCTTTGACCCTAGGAAGTGCTAGCCTTGGGGATGATAGGGAAAGTTTTTGTCCCAAAGCTAGGGTTTGGCTTTTCTCCCAACTCCACCATCGAGATTTCTTCAAATTTGGAGGAGAGCTAGAGGAAAGGCCAACGCAGGAGACTCTAGAAGATCAAAATTTTTCAGTGGCTAACTTGTCGGGAAATTGATGCCCTATGCACCCCAATGTGGCTAGACTTGGGAGAAGGTAAAAGAATAATTATTTTGGTGGCCACACTTGGTAGATCAGTGCCTTAATCCTTGGGATAGTGGAGTTTATGTTGATTATGTGTAAGATTTATTGGGCCCAGTCAAGGAAGCCTCAAAATTACTTCACAAACCCTCTAGGTCAAGTGAAAGCAATCTTGCAGCTTTTATACTTCAAATGGACAAGGGGAATGTCTTACCAATATATGATTTTACCCCTACGAGTTTTCACTCACACTACATGGCCCGATACATGGAGAGAACGTTATAATAGATACAATCCCACAATATTAAGCAATAATTTGCATGCAACAATTAGCCTTAAAACAACGAAAATCCCATCCAACATATATGAAAAAAGTAACAAGAATAACATCAAAAATTTGTATTTACATGCAATAGAGTATATCCAACCATTCACAAATGACAATAGAGAAGCTCCAAGAGAAGATAGACCAATAACCATACATCACAATTCATCCATAAATGCTCCAATTCATCATCTAGAAAAAAGTGTGAAATTCTCTAAAGAAGAGAGAGAACCAATCCAAAGTGATAATGAGAAATGATCTAACCTCACTTGTATTTATACACACCTTAGGATTTCAATTTAGCCTCCTTGGCCTACATAAGCCCCAAAAATAAAATATTGTGCTAATAATACAACTTTTGGTAACAAGCCCACCAAACTAGCTCATAAATGAAAAGATAAGCCTCTCAAAAGGTCAAATAATAATCTATGCATGTTTTAGGGCCCTCTAAGAGGCCTAATGAGGTTCTTGGGTGCCATAATGAAGAGAAGGACCCTCAAAAGCAATGGAAAAGGGGATGGCCCTTTGTAATAACATGTGGTTCTCCATATGACATCTGGGGCACACAAGTGTCCTCATGGGTCTCCAAACAAATCAAAGATGCCTGTAGGTCACCCTCAAGGGCTAGGATGATGGTGTAGGTGATGCCGCATCATCATGGAAGTCCTGGATCATCTGCCAAGTGTATGGTGTAGATCTAGGACCAACTGGGCATGATGGGTCAAGTGCATCCTCCTCATCCAATAGGTGAACCACGAGCAATCTCTGAATGGTTGTGGTGATCCATGGAGTGTAATTTGTTGTTGTGGAGGCCCATGACTCTCAACACTCACCCTACATGTGCCAATGTAGCCCTTTGGAGGATTAGGATCCCGTATAGAGACACCAAACCCCAAATGGATACCATATGCAATCTTGCATAAGATCCAATGTGTCCCCTAGCCTTCCAATAGAACAAGAACAAGTCATTAGAGAAATTGAGTAAATGAGCTTACCTAATCATGGACCACAGGTGGGGACTTCATAATGGCTTGCCCTTCCATAATGGACTTCGGGATCTACCAATGTCTCCTAAACTCCAAATGGGTTAACCAAACACCCTATTAGGTGGTTTCTACCTCTAAAGGGGATAATATAGTCAAGGTACATTCGTCAAAAGGTGGTGACCTATGACAGATAGGTGAATGAAGTAGGGGATGAGAAGGGGCAGCCCTGGGTCACATGTTGGGGTACAAGGGTAGCTATTAAGAGGGAAACCCACATTTTGGGTTTATGAACCAAAATGGATCCAAAAACCCTCTAAGTCTTCAAAATATTTTAAAAGCTCAAAACTATCGCATGAGGAAGAATTCTTAGAACAGGTGGAAAACACTATCAGCAGCGAAAAACATAAGAAACAGTGGAAAAACAAGTTATCGGCAGCAATGCATAGGAGCCGTCGGATCCATCCGATCAACGGTCCAGATCCGATCGGCACATCACAATCGGTGGTGACAGACGGAGGCTATTGGGGGCAACCATATAACAGTTGTGATCACGATTAGCGCAGGTCAACGAGGACCGTTGATCAAGCGAGCAAATCGACGGCCCAGGTTGAATCGCGATATCGCAATCGACAAATACAAGGAGCAGGGTCGTTACATATATGCGATGCGATGGTCGGACCCGATGAGGCTATAAGCGATGTTTGATATGTTTTGAGATCTGTAAAAAGTTGTTTTGCTATGTATTTCACGTATTTCGTTTAATCAATGAAATATGAAGGGAAGAGCTGATGCGATGAAACCGAACCCGACGAGATCTATGAATGTGATATTATATTATTTCAAGTCCAATATGAGCAGGATTTTCATGTTTTAATGTATTTTTAAATATACTGAAACAAGCGGGATTTCAGGAGGACCGAAGGTGGTAAGAGGTTTTGGTCGGGCTCTGCCCGAGCCCATACATTGGCTGCCACGTATCTAGGTCCTAGAGAGAGAAAACCACTCTTTTTGGGTGGTTAATTCCCGTACGCATGGGCCGCCCGAAATGAACCACAACTGTTGGATCTAGATCTTCTAGATCAACGATCGAGATGTGATAAGCGACATAAAGGCAGACCCGATAAGAGTTATAAGGCAGAATTTATATTATTTCAAATCCGATAAACAATAGTTTGGCGAATTTCCTGCGTTTTTAGTGTACTTCTCTGTGAACATAGAGAACGTTGTTTCTGGGGATCTCAAAGGCTCGATGACCCATTCTGTTACAAAACAGGTGGCCACCATCCCTGAGAGCGTTTAGCAATGATTGCTAACGCTCAGAGGGGGGTCTAAGCAGATAGAGGCGAGAAGTCAGAGAACCCGAGAAGGAGAAATGAACAGACAGTGCTAATTGTCTTTAAAGCCACAGACTGATAGAGACAGAGGCAAGCAATGTTGAGACAAAGAGCAAATAGAGACAAAGAGTCAGTGAGGGGAGTCTGTGTACTCAGAAAGACTTGGGGGATCTAACTAAAGCCTTGTTGTTTTGTATCTATTGTGTGAGACTCAAATTGAGCTCACTTTTGTAAAAACTCTGCTTCTGAAGACATAATAGAGAGGCCACCACTGAAGGCTGGACCAGGAGACGTAGCCCAGGAGTTTTGGGTGAACTCCATATTAAACTTGTTGTGTTTATGTGTGTTGTCTATTATGTTTCTTTAACTACTTCATTGTCTATGTATTTCACAATCTTATCGATCCATTGCACAAAGTAACATAGGCAAAATACATGCACATGAGTTTGTAATACCTTAATAATTGTCTAAGATCTCATTATCAGATCAATTTATAATGTGTAGGAGGGAGCAATCATGGTACATGAGGTGCCCCGCCCTTGGTGTTTCCACCCTTCTTTATATGTCTTTTTCCTTTTATGATTTTCTTTGATTAAATGCTCAGGGCTCAAGGGGTTAGAGCATGATGTGTAAGATATAGCAGTGGAATCCCCCTTTTAAGGTGGGGCAGTTCATCATCACGAGGGGTTGGTACGATCATGGGTTCCTATATGATGAAAAAGGCTCATAGAACCCGTAGAGACAATGGTGATGCCCATGATAATGGGGTAGAGCTCATGTATCGGCTTTTGCCCACGTGCTAACATGTTTTTGTTCCAACCATCTTTCGCATTTTGCGGTACTTTTCTTGTTGAATGTGGACATATATGCCTTTAACTTTATTTTCAGCTACATGAACCTTTGAGATTCATTCCAAGCCATGAGCCAAGTTGTGGGAAAGGAAAAGGGGCAGGCTAACCCTATGTGGACCCAATGGAGGAATGTGGACCCAGGCGGGAAAAATGATGGATGGAATGATAATGAGTGGAAAAAGGGTAATATAAGTGGATAAGGGAGTGGGACCTCACAACCAAAATCGAGGTTTCCCATGAAATACCATCCATGAAACCAAATGGTTAGTAAAATAGATCCCACGAGATTAGAATCCAAAGTTAATTCCTAAAAAGGATCTAGGGGATAGAAGCACAAATCTAGCCCATTATTTAGGTCAAATCCTCCCATTAATCCAAGCTCATAAGTGTCCATGATAAGAAGACTACAAAACTCAATATCAAAATGGCCAGGCATACCTTTAGATTCGAGAGGCCCACCTTCAAACATACGATAATGGCAGATGGGAGAGGGACCACATGGTTGGCTAAGGTGGTGAAGAAAATGGCACAATGAACTAGCTGATGGCTACAAGGGGCTAGTGGCTACCAGTTGAGGACCATCTTGGAGGAATTTGTTCTCCTATGGATATTACCCATAAAAGGGTGGGTAATGTTTGGCTCCAACTAGGACATGATCTCTCAAAGAAGTGGGTGAAGCTACTTGAACGGGAGGTCACGAGAACTCCAACAATCTCTTAGTTACCATAGACCTATCACCTGCACATATAATAAATGGAAAAACACAGGGCAACATGCTTTTGTAGCATCTCATGATCGCATATGCTAATATGTTAGGCCATAAAATCAATAGAAACTAAAGATATGGAAATTTTAATCTAAGTGCAATTAATATACTATGAGAAATATCATATGACGTTATTTCTAATGCAAAAATCAACATGCAATACATCCAACTTTACCATGCATATAATACAATGTCAAGCCTCAGGATAATACTCCTTTAGAAGTTGCCTATTCACGGGAAGGGATATGGCTTCTCCATCTAGAGTTTCCAAATGATATGAGTTCACCCATGCCACATCACTTATCTTGAATGGGCCTATCTAGAGGTTATCCCACTTCTTGTGCATACTAGTTTTTCTCTTCTTTTATCTCACAAGAGCACAAGGTCATCAAGTTTGAAGGCTTTGTGTTGCTATATTTGAAGGTGACTTTCATTTTATCATGACTACGGCCAATCTGGTCAAAATATTTCCTTCTATTTTTGTCGCTTTCAATTAGTTGATTGATCCAAGATTGTATCGAATTTTGTTGATCGAGGAAAGATTTCAGGCATTCGAGCATGGGAAACTACACTTGAATACGTAACTTGGCCTCATAACCCTAAACCAATTGGAACAGGCTAAAACCAGTGGAAGCCTTCACGGTCATTTGGTCAGCCCATAAACCATACTTAACCTTGCTATCTCACCCCTCTTTATTATCACCAATGGTTCTTTTGATAATCTTTATGAGGTTCTTATTGCTAGACTCGGCCTGCCCATTTCCTTGAGGGTAGTAATTAGAGGAATGCGATAAGATTATGTCGTACTTGTTACAAAGGGATGTTAGGGCCATGGAATCGAAAGCTTTGGAGTTATCAGTGAAAATATTGGCGGGAATGCCAAATCTGGTAATAATCTTATCCTCAAGGAAATCCATAACCACTTAGTCAATTGCCTTCTTGGTTGGTATTGCTTCAACCCACTTGGTGAAGTAGATAGTTTCCGTGAGGATTCATCGATGCCCATTGCTAGAATTTTTCTTTAACTCATCGAGAAAATTTAAGACCTATTGTTGGAAAGGCGCACTGATAACAACGTTTTTTAATGGCATAGCGGTAAGGTGTTGGCAAGGTTGGCATCGTTTTACAAAGTTAAGGGTGTTAGCAATGATGGGGACCAGTAATAAACTACTCTCAAAATCTTCTGAGTGGTAGTTCGGGCAGCATATTGTCCACCGCATAAACTAGTATGGAATTCGTTCATCACTTTTTTGAATTCTTCCTTGCTAACACATAGGAGGATTACCCCATCGGGACTCATCCACCTAAGGCCATCTTGGGTCAAGAGAAACTTAGATGATTTTAGCCTCAAAGCCCGCCTCTTGTGATCAACAAGATGGGGAGGGGCGGAAATATTGTGCAAGTAATAAACTATGTTTGTGTACAAGTCATCGTTTTCGAGCTAAGTGGATGTAGCGCATAGTTTCTCGTCTTCTCCTTCTTTAATGGCTTGACTATTACTCTCAGTAAGCATCTCAACCAACCCTTGTCCCTTGATGACCTTTTTAGGGCGGATATCAAGGTCATATTATTAGATTTTGGATAACCATTTTCCTGTAGATCCAAGATAATCAAATTGTGACAACACATCCTTCACAGCCGGGTAAGGGACATATGCATATATCTTATTGTACCCTACATAGGCTCTAAATAAATTAAGAGATTTGACAAGAGCGTAAGCTTGTTTTTCAATAATGGTGTATCTTGTCTTGACGTCTTTGAGGGGATTGTTCATGAATTCCATCAGTCTTTCCCCTCCTTCTTCATCCTTTTGCATGAGAATACCAGTTGTAATGTCCTTAGATGTGAAGGAATATATTATGAAGTCCTTGGAGTAGTCGGGGTTGATTAAGACAGGGGCAAAGGAAATGCTTTCTTTAATATCTTAGAAGACCTCATTTGTAGCCTAGTTCCATGAGTAGGGAGTATCATTCTTAAGGTGATCATTCATAGGCTTGACAATTTCAGCGAAGTTCGGCACAAATCCCCCCATGAAATTTATTTTGCCGAAAAATTATTGTAAGGTAGTTTTATCTTTAGGAGGGGGAATGCCTTTGATGGTTTATGTTACACTGAAATTTGTCACCATGACTATCTGCAATTAATATGGCTCCATCAATAGTCATATTATCCTCCTTGTCAAGCCTAATACCTCTGCTCATCATGTCAAGCTTCAAAAAAGAGAGAAAGTCACTAAAAACATGTTTATCTCTGGATACGCAGGTTCTCTCTACCTTGCCTGCGTGTACGCATCCCAAACTCATTGTACCTGCGTACTTGTACGCTCTCTAAGCCAAAGGATTGGTGCGTACCCCTGTAAAGGTCAAAAGGCGCGAGTTTCATCTTAAAAAAGTTACTTGTGGTCACTTCTAGAGCCTTCTAGAAGAGTGTTTGACGTGTATTGAGCGCCTCCAGATGGTTCATGCATCCCTATGATAGAGGAACTTAACCCATCAAGAGAGGAGCTACCCCATCCAAAAGAGGGAGTATCCCATTGATGTTGGAACTGAATAACTTCCTCTAGAACACTATAAATACAGGCATTGGGCCAAGGGAGGGGAGGTTGAAAGCTGAACATTGCAAAGGGTAGATGCTGCTGGAATTAGGACTTCCATTGTAAGCTTGTGAGGAGAGATTACCATCCTTTCTTGTTTCATTTGGAAGTGGGTGAGCTTGTCAAAGTAGAGGAAAACTCTTGCTGGACCCTGGGACGAACTTGCACAACACCAAGGCTCAGGTTGTAATGGTTTCTTTTTTGTTTCCTTAATACAAATAAGTCCATTCTTCTCAATGATTTGTTGTTAATGAATTGTTTCATATACTCGGTCTATATGTTGAATATGTTTTGTTTTATGGAATATTCAGGTGTTATGTAATCGTTTGATTGTTAGTGTATGCAGGTTTCAAAGTGAAGGAGGAGCTCATTTGGATCGACGAGGCTAGACTACTACAGCAACGTTGGACTTCAGGTAGGATCGAAAAACACTTGGTTTCTCATAGGATAATGCATGTTTAGAGAAGGATTGCTCTTAATTGTCTTGATTATCACTAGAGAGTCTTAGACTCCTAGGGAGGTTAGTTTTGTCAGCAAAAATAACTCTTTCCGCATGACACCATGATCTTAGAAGTATGGTCTTGTGATCTGGCCTGCCCCTCATCATCCTCTGAGGCTCTCGACGATGCCACCTCATCAGTTGGGAAGGGCAAGGGAAAAGGGAAGATTCGAATCCCCTGCAGACTTTGTGAAGGAAATCATCCCCTTCACCTTTGTCCACTCATGGATAAAGCCTCCACTGTTTTGGAAAGTCTCCCAACTCCCTCGCCCCAACTCCCCGTTGGATATCAACATCTTTCTGCAGCTGCAGATCATTTGCCTCTCGACAATTAGATTGGTTCACATTCTTCTCTTGTGCAGGCCCCTCTTCTTGAACCTGGCTGTGCCCAGCCTGTTCCTGACCAACCATTGGTCGGAAAGAGTGTCGACCGGAGTTCACCTCCTATCGACCACTCTGTTTCGGAAGAGAAACATTCCCATGTTCTTCTCGTCTCATCGAATTCTCCTGAGCTTGATAATGGTTTTCCCATCCCAGCCTCTCCAGAGAATTCTGATTCGGTCCCTTCCGAGCAGGGGGGCAACCATATGGTTCCCCCACCAAGTAGTTCAGTCGTTTCCTTCGATTGGAGTTGCTTGACTACCCCTCCCCTTCCATCCCATGTGCCTTTCTGGGTCACCGCCTATGCCTCCCATATGGCGCTGCCTGGAACTCTGTTAGATGAAGGAGCATCGGTTAGTCTTATGCCCGTTACTACTTGGTAGGCTTTGGGTTCCCCATCGCTTGTACATGTCGCACCGAATCTCACCGCTTTTGACGGAGGAATGAGTCAACCATTAGGGATCCTTCCAAAGTTCCCTATCGCTTTGGGAGGCAAGACTGTCTATATAGACATCTTGGTTACCCAAGGTTCTTTAGACTTCAGTCTTCTCCTTGGTCGTGACTATGTGTATGCCATGGGAGCCCTTGTTTCTTCACTTTTCCTTCCCTCTTGGTTCTCATCCACCAGTTGCATCTGTCTCACCCCAGATCAACTATGTGCCCACCTCTCCCATGCCTATATCCAACAATGCCGCTATCGTGCATAGTGTCCTAGGGGCACTGGGTCCTGACTTTCGAGACATTGACCTCCCATCGAGAGTGCCACTCTTGGAAGCCCCAACTTCCTGTTCATTATGATGAAGTTCGGGCGGAGCATAGTTCATTTCCTATGTCAAGATCCTTAAAAAATGAAATTAGGATTGGTCGGAGCATAGTTCACTTTCCTATGTCAAGCTCCCTAAAAAATGAAACAAGGAGTTCGAAGCATGGTTCGCTTTCCTATGTCAAGCTCCTTAAAAAATGAAACTAGGACTGGTCGGAGCATAGTTCGATTTCCTACGTCAAGCTCCTTAAAAAATGAAATTAGGTCTGGTCCGAGCATAGTTCCTTTCATGTGTCAAGCTCATTAAAAAATGAAACAAAGGTGCCGAGCATAGTTCCTTGTCTTGTGTCAAGCTCGTTAAAAAATGAAACTAGGTTCGGGCGGAGCATAGTTCACTTCCTATGTCAAGCTCCCTAAAAAATGAAATTAGGTTTGGTTGGAGCATAATTCACTTTCCTATGTCAAGCTCCCTAAAAAATGAAATTAGGTCTGGTCCGAGTATAGTTCCTTTCCTGTGTCAAGCTCATTAAAAAATGAAACAAAGGTGCCGAGCATAGTTCCTTGTCTTGTGTCAAGCCCGTTAAAAAATGAAACAAGGTTCGGGAAGAGCATAGTTCACTTCCTATGTCAAGCTCCCTAAAAAATGAAATTAGGTTTGGTCGGAGCATAGTTCGTTTCCTGTGTCAAGCTCCTTAAAAAATGAAATTAGGACTGGTCGGAGCATAGTTCACTTTCCTATGTCAAGCTCCCTAAAAAATGAAGTTAGGTCTGGTCCGAGCATAGTTCCTGATCTTGTGTTAAGCTCGTTAAAAAATGAAACAAGGGTTATGAGGATAGTTCTTTTACTGTGTCAACCTCATTAAAAAATGAAACAACCCCCTTTCCAAATCGAGCCTTTTGATTAAGATCTCGTAAAATACAAGTCGAGTCTTTCCAAGATCTCGAAAGTGAACCTTCATTCCATCCACTTTGTTGAATGCAATGAAGCTTGGGGGGCATGTACCTCGTTTTGCGTCATTATGCTGGGGGCATGCGAACTTATAACAAGCATAGTTTTTCGTTTCAAGTTTGTGTAAACATGAAACCGAATCCAAGCAAAGTTCTCCATGGTTCAAGCTTGTGTAAAAATGAACCCATACCCGAGTCACCTTTAAGCTCTTTTCTGACTCGTAAAATATGAAAAGATTGCCGAGTATTTTTTCCCTTTTTGACTCTCCAAAGAGAATAAAAATGGAGGTCTTCTTTTAGCTCTTTTCTAACCGTTTAAAGAGGAAAATATTGCCGAGTTATTCCTCTTGGCTCGTTAAACGTTACTAAGGGGCAGTCGTTTTAAGTTCTTTTGTCGACCGTTAAAACATAAAAGGATTACCGGGTTTTTGTCGTTTCAAACTCGTTAATGGTTACGAAATGACATGGTTTTGATCGTTTTTTTACTTTTTCAGATCGAAATCACTACTTATGAAAAGTACTCCTTGATCGTAATGGTCGGGCGGTTCTTTCGAGCATCGTTTTATACTTTTTCGGGCTCGAGAGACACAACTTTACGAAAAAGGACACCCCTGGAGTTTCCTTTTCTGTTGTCTTTTCAAACTCTTTAAACATGAAAAGACGCCGAGTTCTTTCTTTGTCAAACTCGTTAAAACTTGATGACATTGGATTTTGTCGAAATAACGCACCACAAGCATATGCTATCCCCATCAAGCTTGTTAAAAATAATTGGGGTACTCGCCATAAATGGTGGGGGAAAAGAAAATTTTGGGAACCATAATTATTGTCGTGTCGGCAGTATGCCGCTCTTGAACATGGCACTTCTCTGCTTTCGTGTCGGGGTGGGGATATCTCATCTCATTTTTCACTTGCCTCCATGGGTTTGGGTAATCCTATTTGACCTCTCATCTGTTCATTGCCTCATCATCATGACCTCTGATCCATCGATGTCAAATACTGCCAATTCCACTGTCGTGCCGCCAATATGTTCAAGAGAAGTTTACCTCTAAAAAGAAACAACCTCTCTCTGATTTTTCACACAAAACATATTGTCTCTTTCCATCTCATTTCGATGATGTGGGAAACATTATGGCCCACCTTCGATGAAGATCACTTCCTGTCGACTTCAGCTCATTATCCAGGAAAGTGACCTAGAGACTCCCTTCCATTACCTTGGAGCCTGCATGCCTCAATGGCAGGTTCTTCATGTTTGACGTGAGGTTTTCATCGTCGGCCTCCGATCGGATGACTCTACGGGTGTTCGACACCGACTCATTTATTCGCACATCGTGGATTGTACCTATAGTACCTTGAGGAGCATCGTCATTATTGGTGGCTCCTCTCGCGTCTGTTAACAGCTTTCATCATTGGCTGGTAATCAGACGATGTTCAAGCATGTTCGACTTCGACTCCTGTATTCACATGTTTGGACTTGTACTTTGTTCGGGTTTGGATGGAGCGCAAGACCCTGGTTCTAGTCTGTTGCGAACCAGGTTGCGATTTTGTGGATCATTATTACATGACTCATTGATGGATGGCTGCACCCATACCTGAGTCTTTTAGGATGGTTGCGACCATACCTCTTACCATCATGGTCTCTTCAGCTGGGTGGCTGCGTCCATACCACAAACCTTCTTAATATGTCTTTTGGATGGCTGCGCCCACGCCTAGACTACATGTAATCGAAATATCAGTTGTATCTACATGCAAATTCTCGGAGGCAGCTATATGTGTTCTTGTAAAGCATTTCACCCCTCTCTCTCTCTCCGGCCTCATGCTTTAGGGGCATCTGTTACACAGTAATTTGTCACCATTGGTCACCGTCCCTATTACCCCTGTTTTCGTATATTGGAGGATACATTCCAGGACCTGTGAGCAGTGACATAGCCTAAAAACACTTGCATTATGTTCCCCTGAGTATGTACTTCATGTTCCCTGAAGACATATTCTGCAAATTATCCCTTAAAAGTGCCCTTTTTCCATTGGCGTAGGTACACAATGTCTTATCTGTGCCAATCACTAAGATCCTCAAAAAGGGGTGTGCCCATTGGCGCTCTGTCCTAGAACAACACTCGCGCCAACTAAGTTTGGTAATGATTTTTGGCAAACGCGCACCCATATGTTTTTTCCTTTCATATCATGAAGTCTTTTGAGGGAAAAAATCCATCTGATAGAGGTCGAGAGTCATCATCTATCCTTGACATCTATCCTCAGTAGCTTTTCGGAGATAATGTCGATCCACAATGGGCGTCCTGGTGCATTGAATCTTCCTCCCTTCTTCAGTTATAAAAGTCTGTCCTCATGCATTAGACAAGCCAGTTCTCGAGTTCTAAGAGAGTTCTGGAGTTCTGGGAGTTCTAGAGTTCTAGGAGGTCTGGAGTAATGCTAGTTGTGATTATGCTTGTTTGGAGTGATAGTAAGAGTCTTGAAGCATAGGGAGGTTATGCTGTCGGAATCCTGAGAGAGAGAAGGTCTATTGCAAGGCATACATAGCTGCTCGCCCAGCCAGAGAATAGGTTCAATGTCAGAACCTTGGTTGTATCTTTCTCTGCCTATCATTCATTAATAGATGACTACTATTATGGTTCCATTCTCATTTGTCTTATAATGGTTAATGTGAATTACATCCTTTCTGACTGATGTATAGTTGCTTTTACTAGATTTTACGCTTGTGTTTGTC
>APFE030242656.1:102906-159090 GCA_000404065.3 Pinus taeda
TTTAAGCTCTTTTCTGACTCGTAAAATGTGAAAAGATTGCCGAGTATTTTTCCCTTTTTGACTCGCTAAAGAGAATAAAAATGGAGGTCTTCTTTCAATTCTTTTCTGACCGTTTAAAGAGGAAAAGATTGCCGAGTTATTCCTCTTGGCTCGTTAAATGTTACTAAGGGGCGGTCGTTTTAAGTTCTTTTGTCGACCGTTAAAACATAAAAAGATTACCGGGTTTTTGTCATTTCAAACTCGTTAATGGTTACGAAACGACGTGGTTTTGATCGCTTTTTTACTTTTTCAGGTCGAAATCACTATTTATGAAAAGTACTCCTCGATCGTAATGGTTGGGTGGTTCTTTCGGGCATTATTTTATACTTTTTCCGGCCCGAGAGACACAAATTTACGGAAAAGGACACCCCTGGAGTTTCCTTTTGTGCTATCTTTTCAAACTCTCTAAACATGAAAAGGCGTCGAGTTCTTCCTTTGTCAGACTCGTTAAAACCCGATGACATCGGATTTTGTCGAAATGACGCACCACAAACATATGCTATCCCCATCAAGCTTGTTAAAAATAATTGGGGTACTCGCCAGAAATGGTGAGGGAAAAGAAAATTTTGGGAACCATAATTATTTTCGTGTCGGCAGTATGTCGCTCTGAACATGGCACTTCTCTGCTTTCGTGTCGGGGTGGGGATATCTCATCTCATTTTTCACTTTCCTCCGTGGGTTTGGGTAATACTATTTGACCTCTCATCTTCTCATTGCCTCGTCATCATGACCTCTGATCCATCGATGTCAAATACTGCCAATTCCACTATCGTGCTGCCAATATGTTTAAGAGTGGGGTGACCCTTGAGATTCCCCTTTGTGACCATTCAACTACCCTCATGACTCTTCATCTACTCTATGACTGTTACATCCACTATTGAGACTTGAATTACACTTGACATGACTCAACATTATAATGCACATGTACCCATGTGAACAACGGCTTGAACAAGCCAAACTAGACATCATCCTGACTTAGACAACTATAGATGTCCAACTGCTCGACATGTTCATTCTGATCAACAGTAACATATTAATGCCAATATTGGAAGTCCTTGATAATGTTCGTGTGTTTAGCTGTGACATTTGTCTGAAACCTAAAGATTGACTCCATAGCATGTGGGTACACTGCTTGGGTTCCTCTGTCCAACTCATCTGAGAGCATGAGCATCATTTTCTTCAATGTGGCTAGACCAGTGACGTAGTTGCGCATGATTTTTGCACTGATAGGCAAGTCCGGGCTGGTGGCAGTGCACATCAACTCGTTGAAGTATGATTCAAGCTCCTGTTGGACTTGCTTCTTCATCTTTGCTTGGGTGAGTGTCCCAAGCAATGGGATGGCATGAGTGTGCACTATAACATCCATGCTCTTGAATACTTGTGCATGGGAAGCATGTATGCTATTGATGAGTTGTGGTAGGTATTCATAGTTTCGGATATGACTCCGGATACATGCTTGCAGCTCGACTTCGTTGGCCCTTATCATCTTTGGCAAGTGAAGCGGGGCTGCCTTGTACTTCATCATCCATTCTTATATGTTATCAATGACATCATGTATGTTCTTCAACATGCATGCTCTTCTCACACATTTCTGCTACCATCCATGGAGATGGACGACAACTTGGTGCATGGTACCAAACTTGGAGTACAATGCTCACATAATTGTATCAAGGGAAAATACTTCATCTAGTATTGACTTCTTCAGTTCATCTCAGGAAGACATTGTCACTAAGTCTCCCCCTTTCTTGGCCACCTATAGTTCCTTCACCATTTTCTCATTCTCAGCTATGACGAAATGAACACTTGAGCTACTGGCTTCAGCATACACTCTAGCTGCATCAGCCAAAGCAACTAGATGCTTGTGCACATGAGTCACGATCACTTGTTCTTGGACTTGCGTAAGAGATATTTGGTGCTCCAAATTCAATACTCTATGAGACTGTAGAACTCAGTGTTGAGATTCGTCAAAGGAGATGTTAGACACATTTGATTCTGGCTGACCACCAAGGATATCAGTGCCTCCTTGGTCATTCGAGACTTGCTCATCATCTGGATGCATTGAAGCGGGTGAGTTGATCTATTTGTGGTGAGGCATGAGGTTGATGTCTTGTTCCAAATCCTACTGCTCCATGTTTGCATCCAAATATTCAATCACTTATTCTATCTCATGAGAAAATTATTTCCCCTACGATGGTTCACTCTGTTCACCTAATGCCAGCTATTTAGGTGAATCAACTACTTGTACGGGCACTGCTTCATTTGACTGCAAATGATGCACCCCATGTTGTATCTGCTTCTATTGCACTTCCTTCTCTCATTGGCACAACTCTTGTTCTTTTTGGAGTTGCTCCCTCAGCTCATGAAACTCCTTCTCTGCTTCTTCCATTCTCTTCTTATCCCTCTACCTTCGGGCGATGTGCTTTTCGTGCTGCTGCCTCTTTGCTCGAATAGCCATAGCTGCTTGTTCTACAAGTGGATATTCTTGAAACTTCCATCTTTTCTCCTCCTCAATGCAGTCAACAATATTTATATTCCCTTTGTCATGCACATGTATTCTTGGCTCTACTGCCTTTGCTGCTATTGCTACTGCTACTACTGTTGGTGCTCTTCGTGATGTTGGTTCATGCTGCTTTGCTAACCACTCTACAACGAAGCCGACCTGTTCATTGTTTCAGGAGGAATTGTAGCAATACCTCCATGAGTCTTCCTCGGCCCAATGAAATGCCCCATGAATCTAGTTCAACTGAACTCGCATGGAGTGATCCTTCACGATGCAATGTGGGTCATACGGGTTGAATCTTTAGAGGTCGAATGAGTACTGCTTCATGTATTTTACTTTGACATCCTCTTGCTTTATACTTCGGATCTCATCTAACCCAATCTGCAATGGAAGAGTGAGCCAAGGTGCCTTCTTCTTCCATTGCATTCTAGCTATATGTCTTGCTGATATGTGATACACTACTTCCTACATGACCAGTACGTCCAAGGAAAACTTTGACAGAGCATGCAGAGACTTCTCCGCACTGAACATTTAGATGCAAGTGTCAGGAAGTGAGGCATACCAATCTGCAATGCCTAAAAACGTATCCATTGATTCCTTTGACATGCAGGGTGGATCCTGTTTGAATATCAACTTGTACACTAGGGTGACAAAATGGTCAGAAGCTACATTCAAACAACAACTTGAAATATGGGTTCACAACAGTCTCCGCCGAAGACCATGCCCACTCCAAGCCCAAGAACTCATGTCGGGCATAGATTGCATCAAGGATGTAGGTGGACATGTAAATATTTGCATGCATCCCCTCTAGTGATTGTCGAGCCTTCATGACTTATTCCTTCAACTAATGAGCCAGTATTCTGGACCAGTTGCATGGTCTTCCTTCTCTAGCCAGTTGGTCCAATGCGATCACCCAACTCTGAGGAAAGGTTTCAATGCTCACTTGGCCACTCAGTCGACATGCTAATATGACCAAGTATTGGTATGCCTTCCTTAATATCTTTGTCTTGTGGATCTAGTTGGGTGGCATCTTGAAATGATCTAGCTCCTTTACCCAATCCTTCAAAATGTCTCTAGAGTTACCTATGCTGTTGGGCAAGATGAATGGTTGAATCATGATAGTCATCGGCTCTAACATATGATACATCTCTTAAGAGAAAAGTATTTCAGATTAATCACATCGTAAGGATTGGGTCAATGTTTCAAACCAACTAATTATGATGTGATTAATTTAGAAGAATTTTCTCTAAATTGCTAGATCATAAAAGTCTTAGATCTAACATGATACATCTCATCATAATCTTGTGCCCAGAAGGTTGTAGGATTCATCCCATTGACACTGCTCAAGGTCATCATCTTGGGATCAGTGTGAGAGATGATCCAGTGAATCACATCCACACATGGGAACATGGGTTATCTGCATACAATATGGTACAAGCCGTGTTAGCACAATTCTAGGCTAAGTAATGAGTAGGTTTTGAAAATTTTGTTTTTTAGGATTAATTTTGTAAATTAAAAAATAAAAAATAAAATTCATGTGCTATCAAAATTTCAGGTTGCATCCGATTTTCTCGTTCAGATAGTCTCCCCTATTTTTCAGACAGTCTTTCCGTTATTGTTTTATTTCCTGTTTTCCTTAAAAAAAAAATTGATGCTACCAAAATTCCTAGTAGGGTTTCCCATTTTTAAAAATAACACTAAAAACGCAACCGTTTTCAATTGTCCATGTGTCATAATGACAAAATATCTAATCCAAATCATGATATTTTGTGATTGGATAGGTGACAAACTCCAAGTGAAGTCTAGTGGTAGTCATTAATTGTTTTGGTTTATCGTGTTTGCTAAGTGTTAGTCACATCCATAGCCAACCATTTTCTACCCCACCGATCTTAAATAACTCGTGTTTCCCAAAATCGTAAGCATGTCCATATCATTAGCCTCAACCAGTTTTTTAAATTCAGAGGACCTTTATTTCCGTTCCATGTAATGTGGTACTGCAATTTTCTGTCAATCCGAAGTAATGTAGGAAAATTGCCAGATTTGCAAGATTCTTGTACAACCACCTGTAGCTGATCAATTGGACTCTCCAAGGAAACTCGACTTCATCATTACAACCACATTTTGTCTATCATGACATGAAATCTTGTGTAGTAGTGAAGGATTATATGCATGGGATATTGAACCATAGCTTCATCTCAAATATTTGAAAGTGAAGGAAATTTCATCATTTCGAATTTTTGAAGAGCAGCTAAGGAGACACTGATTAAGGAGTTTAAGAACACATCCTATAGTTCCAGGTAGCCTAATTATAGATAGTTGCAATAGCTATTGGGTAAGCTTTCACATTTGACACCTATTCTTCATAATCAGCAAGAAGATATTCTATGGCACCAAAGTCTAGGAAAGGTGTAAAGCTCAAGAGAATTGAACCCCAAGTAGCCGAGTTACTTGATGCTAATCTGAAGGTTAGAAGATTGTTTATTCAGGCAGGCTGGTATCCACTCTGCACGAGGTTAGGAGACTCACATCAAGGTGTAGCTTGAGAATTTTCTCAAACTTTCAATGGACAGGAAGCTACCATTTTTTGTTTTCAGTTGTAGGTTTCGGAACAGTCAATTCCAGAGGTTTTTAACCTTCCCTAGGAAGGAGAATAAAGGATATCTTATTACAGGAGGAGATCTCAATGATTTTATCAGAGATGAATACAGAGATCTCAACTGGGCCAAAGGAATTCCCAGCAATTATCTGAAGAGAGAATGGCAAGAAACATACAAGCTAGTTAATATTTTCCTCACTTGTGAGAGAAGATATACAATAGTTTTTGTTTAACATATGAGGTTTTTGTTTCATTTTGTAGGTATGAGGACTATTAACTACCTCATTTTATATTGAAAAGCCTGACCAAAATGTTAGCCAGGATTTAAACACATCAAGAAGCATAAGAGTACAACCTGTATCATCAGGAAATTATCAAGGTTCTGGTTGAAGAAGAATTGAAAAGGAGGAACCGGACTTGGGACCATTTCTTGTGTTACAGAGCAGGCCAACCTACACCAAAACTCCAAGAAATTTCTAAATATTCTTCAACACAAGTTAAGACAAAGAGGACATCAACTGTATCAGCTGAAGGAAGCTCCAAAAGAAAGACAAGGAGGGAAGGTGTGAGCAAAGGTGCCAAAAGCATAAAAAAGAAGCCTTTAGCTGCTAAAAATGAAAAGAAAAAGGAGCAAGGAGAAATCTCTTCTACCCAAAAAGCTAAATGCTAAAAAATGGTTCCTCCTGTTAGACCTTTTCCTAAGGTTTACATAAGAACTCAGAGAAGAAAACTTGTAGCTGAAGAGAAATCTAAAGCACAGGTGTTTCCTGAAATTCCAGAAGCACATGAACATCAACAAGAAGACCAACCTCTTGATTTTGATGAGCAAATATTGAAGGAAGTAAGGTATACAAGAACTAGTAAAAACAAGAAAGAAGAGCTAAAACTAGTTGTTGGAACTACGAGGAGACATAGTAGGGAAAATAATAAATAAACACTGAAATCAAAAGCCCTAAATAATCCCAGTTTGTTGACTGAAGTAATAGTTATAGAAGAACGACCTACAGAGTTGTAGACTGAGGATCCCTCAATTGCAGAAACCAGAAGATCCTTGGTGAAGAAAAGAGGCAAAGCTCCCATGGACCAGCCATCATAGCCTCCCAAAAGGAAAAAGATCCAAAAAGAAGTAGAAAAGAGAGAGACCATCATCAAAGAAGACACAACAAAAATCACAAGGTCTAAATCTGCAAGAATTAAAACCAACTTGGATAAGCTTGCAAAGGCTACAACTCACATAGGATGAAAAGGTATTTTGAAGCATTTCTGTTAAAATTTTAAAGTGGAAATATTATCATATTGATTTCTTTGAAGTGTTTCCAATTTTTTTCACTATTTCAGGTTTATTAGAATTTCTGGTAGCACTTGTCACAACAGTAATATACAACTGTCAACAACAAACCTCCAAGCTAGTTTTGGAAGACAACATCTCATAATGATAGGGATGAGAAAGATGATGGATATGAGCTAGTTATGAGGTTGTTGAAATTTATATTTAATGAAGACATATGGTCATTCAATAGGCAAGACCATAAAGAGAAAATTCAACAGCAAAAGGGGTAGCTAGTCAATTTTCCAGCAGCAAAGTGTCATTCTTCCTCTTCTTCTCATCTACACCTATACTTTCTGTTGTAATTCGATGGGAGATCATCTTAATGTCTTCAAGACACTCATGTAACAAGAATATAGTGGAACCACCATTTTAGGAGAGTTGGATTTGGTGCCTCTCTCCTTATATATACCTTTTGTAAATATCATTTCTAGGTTAGATTTTGGTTCACTTGAAGACTCAACTTAATAAAATAGCTTTTTCTACACTTCATGCTGGAGGATTTTGTGATTCAATTCATATCTAATTTGTGGTTTGTCTATCTCCTGTTTTCAACTTTCTAAATTATAAATTTGCAGTAGCTAGTATACTATGACTGAGAATCATTAAGAGGATCTGATGAGGACTTATCTACTGTCCAGTTTTCTGTAGATTATAATATGTGTTCAAGTAGAACTTGCTAGTGAAGGTTTCACAAAGGATTTGTGAGATACTCTATACCTTCTTTTACTTCCTAATTGTTGTTTTCCTTATCAAGTCCGTTTTAATATTTTAAATGATAAATTACAACAGCTAGTATAGTATGAGTGAGAATCATTAAGAGTATCTAATGATGATTTATCTACTATCGAGTTTGTTGTAAATCATAATATCAGTTTAAGTAGAAACTGTTAGTGAAGGTTTCACAAAGGATTTGTGAAATACTTTATACTTTTTCCTACTTTCTAATGGTTATTCTCCTTGTCAAAAAATAGGGTTTGCTACAAGGCTTTATGTAGTTGAAGTGATTGTCTTAAGATAATCATTTTCTTAGGATAAGTATCAGCTACATGTTCTCTGTCCTCTGGTCCCCTATACTACTCACTTAACCATACAATTTATGCTTGTCATAGCTTGCCAAATGCATGAAAGTTAAAGAGGAACACAATCATTTCAAAACTCCTTAAAAAGCCATCCCACCACTCAAAAAACCCTTTTAAATTTGAAATGAAATCATGATGTGTAAGGCTTACTCCTTTTGCAGTCTAGGAGTAACTCCTTGCACTAACAAGCTAGACTTGTGAATGTTCATGTACACCTGAAGGTCTTCAAGGTCTTCCCCAAAAGTGCTTGCGCATGTTTCGTTAACCTCTTCCTACTTCAGTTTGATGTCCTTATCTAGATACAACTTCATATCTTCATAGATCGGTAGACTAGAGGGCACCTGCTCAATTGCTGCTCCAACTGCAACTCCATCAATGTCATGTGATCCTATTCTCTTGGAAGCCATTGAGACAAATGAACACCTAAAAGATATGGAAACAAGCAATATGCATGGAAGGAAATATGTCAGTGGAAACAAAGAAAATCTCGGGAAGGACACAACACATACCTGGGAAACTAATGAGAAAGATTGCACAAATTTTACTAGGAGGCTGGGTGACTAGCTGCCAGAACTATGCAAAAGGTAGTCTGGGCTATCTCAGAGGCATTCAGGATCTACGAAATGTGCAATCTAGTCAGGCAGTTAGCTGCTGGTATTACGCCATGCGTAATTCCAGCTGTGAAGGACTGCTGGCCTAGGGACATATTTGTGCAATTTCTTGGCCCAAGCAACCACTGTCCTCCATAAATGTGCAAAGAAGTTTTGGAGGCTAGTGCTGGGAATGAATACACATTTATGGAGTGGAAGGTGAGCCTTCCTTCCCCAGATTGCGCAATGCAGCCTTGGCGAAGGTAGAACCTAGGCCAAGGTTGGCCCGATTTTCCGACAGGCAACTAAAAGAAACTAAGATAGTAAATGCATGGTGACACTAAGTGATAGTAGAAGTGATTAATAGTGCATGCAAAACATGAATGAAAGATTCAGCAAATAGATCAACATGCATGTGGGTGAGGTAGTTGGTCGGTTGGGCGAACGTCCATGCAAAACGGTTTCATGCATGCAACGATAGTGAGATAGCAACGAAAACTGAAAGAAAGCTAGGACAACCTAGTATACATGTAAACAACAACAAGCATTCAAAGAAATCAAGAAAACAACACTCACACAAGCGAATACACAAAATGTGACAAAAATTTCGAAAAAGACAAGTTAAGGCCATTTACCCATGAATAGCTGAGCCGAATGTGTCGAGGAGTCCTAGATGTGCTATGGGATGTTAGAGCTCCAAGATTGATGTGAATGAATGAGATTTGATGTGTTGAATAAATAATTTTGGTCTCATGACGTGCATGCCACAAATATAGGAAAAAGCGATACTTGAAGGGAAACTTCTAAAACAACTTTGCATGTAACCCCTGCCTACTAGAAATAGCTCCCTAAATCATGGGATTCCTTTTGCATGTTGTCTCTTGCTATTTTGGGAAGAGAAAGTCATGCATGCATGCAAGTCAATTTCCTCGGTCCCGGGTGGAACTAGTCAACCAGACTATTCATGCATGCAGTTTCTCAACTGCTTGGGAGAAATGCACATTCCTGACTAGGAGATGGGATAACTACCGAGGAGGATTGCATAATTTCTAGGTAGAGCAGCTACTTGCTACCTAGATTTGTGCAAATCCTAGGCTAATCAGCCCTGCTCGGGAAATTTGCACAAATCCTGCTAGGAGTCTTTGCTGGGAAGATTGTGCAATCCTGGAGCCTAGCAGGCTGTCAGAGAGGATTACGAAATTTCTGGAGGGAAGGCTAGTTGCCCTCTAGAAATGTGAAATTTTCAAGCGGAAGTTGCTTAGCTTGCAGCTGGACCAAGTCCGAATGAACAACCTATGAGAGAAATGCATCAAGCTGTGCTCAACATGTTGCCTTTGTGCATGAAAAGCATTGAAGCTTGAATACTTGATGAAGCAAGACAAAGTATTGTGAAAGGTTGTTAATAAGGCTCCAAAACAGGTTAAGGAATAATTTTGGAGGGTGGTTGTAGCCACTACAACACTTGGCGACACACTAGTAGAACTTCAACTCTTTTAATGGACCTTGTTCGTGAAAAGCAAGTCTAATACCCTCGGAAGTATTTTTTAGTTCTAAGCTCATCTTGGCTTCACACTAGCTTGAATGAAAGATGTATCATCTGCCAAACCCTTGTTCGATTGACACGCATTCCAAGCCAAGGAAACACAATTGTTTTGATTAGGGTTGAGGGGTATATAAGTGCACAAGCAATATAAGCGTCAGAGTCTTAGGTTCATATCTGGTGTTTCTACACTGCCTATAGGCCTGGATAGTACCCTGGTGGATTCACATAGGAACAAAAGCATGGCTCTGCTGGCAACAAGCCTGGTTGGTACCCTGACGGAGTTACTTGCATCACCTCCCTACACAGGAATCTTTTCTCTTCTTTCGCCTTATTCATTTTTCATTTTGATTTTTTTGACTTTTCATTTTTCATTTTTCACTATACATAGCACTTGTTTATTTCAGAGGTAGAAGAGGGATCCTGACTTATTGAGAGAAGAAGAGGTTGTTCCAGCAGAGAAGTAATTTATTGTATATCTAACATGCCTGTTAAGGTTTCCCCCCTCACCTTACTCTACTTGACTGAGCTGACAAGGGTTAACCCAAAAAAACCAACTAGAGAAGGTGACGATAGTTAGCACGCAAGCATTGTGTTATCACCAAGGTTCACTTCAAATAGTATGTATCTTCCTTCAATGTGTCATGGACTAAGAGTAAAAAGCTCATCATATAGAGGTAATATGACAAATAACCAAGTAGTGATAATTGTACAAGCCCTCTTGTATTTTACCCAGCTCGCTTCAAGAGTCATACATGGTTTCATGCAAAACTAACCTACGAACGAAAAAAGCAACTGACAGACAACAAAGCAAAGCAAAAGTAGAAGCGAAAGTGAAAGCAAAGAAAACAAGCAAACAAGAAAGCAAACATACCAACAAACAAAGCATGTAAGCAAAAAAGCATGCAAGCAAACAACTGAAAGCAAACACTACTCCTAATCCTATACTAATGGTGCATGGGCCTGATCACGTGAAGTGATACTTCCAATGCAGCTACCGGCGCATTGGTAGACCCATGTTTGTGAAGGCTTGGTTTGCAAACAACGTGGTTGTGCGAACCAACAAGAAAGTATAACATTGAAGACTGCTACACTTTGTGTTTCAAAGTGCCCATGGGACATAAGTGAGTACATGTGCATGATAGGTAGTCGGTGGACTTACCATGGTGCTGTGTGACACTACGTGCAACTTTGAAGCATAAACACACTCGTGACTGTGACATGAAAGCAAATGAATGAAACAAAGATAACTTGTGTTGCGCACAAGTGGTTGGAATGTAAGACTCCTCCAATGCATGAGCAATGGGATCGTGGAGTTCGAGTGGAGGAAGTGTGATCTGCGAGTGAGATGGATATTCAATGCATACATATGAGTGATGAGGAGCCTTGGGTGATTGAACAGTTTCATGATCGGAAGTGAGACTAACCCTAAGAGAGCGAGGGCTTGACATAACCATCACCTCGATAGTCTTGGGTGTCTCAACTTCATCATTAGGTAGATCATCATAAATGGGTGGCCTTGAAATATCAACTGTGATAGAGTCATGATCGTGATCAAAGATGGAAGTAAATGGATTACGACTGTCGTGATTAGAAAAAAAATGAATTCTTCAGCATCATCATGATCAGATAAATCAAACAGAGGGGTAGATGAAAAACGAACAAACTCGTCCATTGCATCTCTGGAAAATAGAGATGAAGGATCAAGTGGATCTTCAATGAGTAACTCATCTCCTCCATTGTCGATTGATGGACTAACATCCAGTGAGTCCTGCGAGTGATCAACAATAGGTGCTATTATCGCTCCAGGAAACTCTCCTTGGTTGCAGTTCGGAGATGCCTCGTAACATATAATCTTCAATCTTGTTATCTGAATTATTGGAATGAATAATGGTTTGGATCAAGTCAGATGACCATTTCATCTCTACTCTCACTCAAGACATGCATGAACACCCTCAACAATACAAGACTTTAGACTACTAATGCTCAATAGTTTATAGATTCAATGGATAGATGGAGAATACTGACTGTAACAATGGATGCATACATAAACATATATGAATGGCCAGCTATAGGAAGAAAATGAAACTTGCAAATCTAGTTTATCAATGCAGAGATAAGATGACATTTACTTGGCATTAGACACAACAAAAAACATGAAAAGCCTATTCATGTGCAAGCATAGAATAGTAGAGAAAATGGAATTAAACATGTAACAACAAAAGAAGCTTATATTGCTAGAATGAAGATGAGAAGCTTGAAGGAACAGAGTAGCAATAATCTCTAGAAGTTGAACCTCCGTTACATGTAGTTTTCAACCTTTTATAAGCTCTTTACAATTCTGCTGAGCTCTCAAAGGCTCAGAGTCTTAATCTATCTGATCTGTCTTGTTAACTGATTGATTCCCTCAATAGGCAAGCATGGCTCAGAGGTTTTCTCCTTTTGACAGAGGAATAACCACCTCCAGGTAGTTTGATGCATTGTCTGGGAGCTCCCTCATGCCAGAGATGCCCCATGATTTTAGTTTTGATGAGCGGCAATGTGGCCTTTGATATTTCTATTTTTTTTGGACAGCTGTGAGTGCTGTGTTGCACTGTGCTGCTTGGTCTCTTTGTATGTTTGGGGATGAGCTGCACATGTTGTGGCCCTTTCAAAGGTTTAACAATGCATGTTTCCTATTAAAACAAAATAACTCTACCATATTGTGGACCTCTGTCATAAACAATGACTGTTTAATTTTTAAACAGAAAACACATCAACACTGAGAAATCCCGCCCCTCTCTGTCCTTTTCAGACTTCAAAAGTCCTAAAAAATGGTTTATCCTTCTATCAGGTCTGCCTTTTTGGTTGCTTTCACCTATTGTGGGTGGCCTGGTCCCTTTATATTTTCCCTGTATCCTGAAATTCATAAAAACACCAAAATCACTGAAAATTGGCCTTAGGCGGACCTGAATATATATATATAATATTATATATATATATATATATTATATATATATATATATATATATATATATATATATATATATATTATATATATATAAATATATTATATATATATATATATATATATATATAGATATATATATATATATATATATATATTATATATATATATATAATATAGATATATATTTTCATTTCCGAACCCTTTCGAGTCTGGGACTCATCGCTATTGGTGTTGCCTTGTGTTCCTTTGTATTTTGTTATACGCTTAAAAATCTCTGAAGACACATGAAAACAGCCCTCGGTGGACTTTAAATATTATATATTTCACTTTCCGAACCCTTTCAGGTCCAGAACTCATTGCTATCGGCACTTCCCTGTGTTCCTTTCTATTTCGTTATATAACAAAATACACTGAAAATGCATTAAAACTGACCCTTGTGCGGATCTCAAATAATATAAAATATCCTTTATATAACCATTGGGTTTGGTTATTGCATCGCCCTTATACTTATGCATAGGCCCCGCCCCTTGGCGCTACTCCACTGTGATATTGCGATGTGATCTAATCGCAATCGCTTATCACTCATGCCTAGGGACTTTGCTTTAATCACCAATACCCCGCCGATGCGACCCACTGATCCGATCATCGGAGATTGCTAATCGGC
The DNA here is from genome assembly GCA_000404065.3 of Pinus taeda. NCBI lineage: Eukaryota > Viridiplantae > Streptophyta > Pinopsida > Pinales > Pinaceae > Pinus > Pinus taeda. Next base: position 116,195 of record APFE030242656.1, read on the forward strand.
AGTGTTTTGTGCCCCTTCTTTAAGTCATCCTCTTTGCTGCGTCGATTGCGATTAGCCGCTTAGATCTGGGTCGTTGATTGGCTAGATCTAATGGCTGTTGTTCTTTCCATGATTTAAGCCTGCGATTTTGGTTTTTCATGGTTTTCAAGCATTGTTTTCCTCCCGATAGTGTATTTTTTCCCTTCCAAGGGCTCTCCTCTTGTGCTGATTTTGACATTTTGGATGATTTTGAGCAAAGTTTGAAGATCTAAAGAGAATTTTTGGATCCATGGGCATGTTTTAAGAACGTTTTGAGAGTTTAAGAGCATATATGGATCCAATTTTGAGCCTTTTTCCAGCGAGGCTAACACTGGCTCCTTCTGGGGATGAAATCCTCCCTGTGAGGTTTCAAGGATCATAGATCAATGCCTTTCTTGTAAAACAAAAATCAAATCTTCCTTCTAGTGTTCCATTGGGCATGGAGTCTATTTGGCAATGAAATAAAATCTGGAAAAACATATTTCCAATAACAAGGCTTTAGAGCTTTAAACAAAATAAAGTTTCAAAAACTGCCCATTTACTGGGCTACCAAAAGCATCTCCTCCTTCCAGACTATGCAGAATGAATGTATTGTTCCACTGAATTTACGTGATGACAAATGGAACTGTCCATAAGGAATCAAACTTGCCATGGTTACCTTTCTTTTCCTTAAATGCATCCCCTTTAAGCACCAAATCACCAACTTGGAAATTGTCCACTTTTGCCTTCTTGTCAAAGGTTTCTTTGACTTTCTTACGATGAGACTTTGACTTCTCAACCAAATGCTCTCTGAGCTACTGTAGTTTAATGAGGTTATTCATTATTCTTACCATGTCATTATCTTCATCTTGTTCTTCTTGCAAGAATTTAACCAAAAGGAGAATCAACTGGATAGGGAAAACAACATTAGCGCCATAAACCAGTTTAAATGGAGAATTCCCCATGGAATATTTTATGGTAACTCTGTTAGCCCATAGTGCAAATTTCAAATTGGAATCCCAGCTCCTTTTGTTGTCCTCTAACAATTTTTTGATTACCCTTACTAGACTCTTGTTAGATGATTCTGCTAGGCCATTGCCTTCAGGATAATATGAGGTAAAATGCACCACTTGAATACCCATGGATTTAGTCATGTCCACCAATTCCTTTGCCTTGAAATCTACTGCATTATCAATGGCTAGTTTGTTTGGGAAATCAAATCTAGTGAAAATATTCTCATTCAAGAACTTTATGACATCTTGATGATTAACATTGTTAGTGGGTATAGCCTCAATCCACTTGGTGAAATAATCAATGTCTACTAAGATCCATTTGTGTTGGCCACTGGAATGTGGGTTGATCTCACCTATAAAGTCCAAGCCCCACTATTGGAAGGGACGATTAACATGTACTGGCTTCAAAGGAAGAGATTTTAGTTGCTGTCTTCCTGCAAACCTCTGACACTTGTAACAAGATTTCACAAAAGAAAACACATCAAAGAACAGGGTAGGCCATTAATACCCATCCCTCAGGATTTTGTGAGTTGTTTTTTCCCAATAATGATGCCCTCCACAGATGCTAGAATGGAACTGGTGCATGACTTCCACAACTTGTTCTTTATCTAGACATCTTAAGAGGATTCTTGATGGGTCTTTCCAATAAAGTAGATTTTTATTAACGCAGAATTTGGCTGATCTAAGTTTAATGGCCCGGGCTTGATTTGAGCTAAGCCCTGGAGGTACTTCTATCTTCTGCAAAAAATGAACTATGTTGGAATACCATTCACAGATGGCTAGAATTTCAGCCAAAGACTGATTCTGCTTTTGTTCTTTTGTTGCTCCCTCTTTCTGCTCATCATCTGAATTTAGACCCATGAAATTTATTTCTAACAACCTGCAATTTTCTTCAGCCATAAGTATAGCCAAGCCCTAGCCTTTGACAAGCTGAGTGGGCTTCACCTCTATGTTAAACTCTATGAATCTTGCAATCCATTTAGCTCTCTTTTCATCCATATTTGTCTGAGTTAAGACATCTTTTATTGATGCTAAAGGTACATATGCAACTACTTTGGAATGCAGAATATAAATTCTGAATGCCTTTAAAGATTTTATGAGAGCATAAGCTTGTTTTTCAATAAGGTCATACCTTAGTTCAGTATCCCTTAGTGTTTCGCTGAAAAAGGCCATGGTGTGCTCTATGCCTTCATCATTTTTTTGCAACAGAATTGTTGCAAGTGTATCATAAGAAGCAAAATAGAAGATACAAAACTCCTTAGTGTAATCTAGGTTGATCAGAGTGGGAGCTTCCACGGTAGCTTGCTTGATTTCTTCAAAAGAGATTCTTAAAGCATTTGTCCATTTTATTTCTAACCCTTTCTTCAGCATGGAAGTGATGTGCTTTACTAACTTTGCAAAGTTTGGAATGAACCTCCTTACACAGTTAATCTTACCCCAGGAAGGATTGAATGTCCCTTTTTGACTTTGGGATGGAAAATGCCTTAATGGCTTGAATCCTTGTTGGATCAATCTTCACACCTTCAGCAGAAACAATATGTCCCAGAAGTTTTCCTTCTTCTAGAGCAAACTGTGAATTCTTTGGGTTCATTGAAATTCTGAACTATCTGCACTTTAGGAAGACCTTCTTCAAATGTTGTAAATGGTCTTTGTGGCTGCTGGAGAAGATTGTTATTTCATCAAGATAAATAAGGACAAACTTGTCCTTCTCTCCCACAAAATCTATGTCCATGGCCCTCTGAAAAGTAGCCCCAGCATTCATCAGTCCAAAAGGCATCTTGGAGTACATGAAAGTGCCCCAAGGAGTGGTGAAGGTAGTCTTTTCCTAATCTTTAGGATGTACAAAAATCTGATTGTAACCTGAAAATCCATCTAAGAAATACATGACTCTAGCCCCTGAAACTCTTTACATCAAGTGTTCCATCATAGGCAGGGGATAGTTATCGTTTTTAGAGCACTTGTTCAGATTTCTGAAGTCAACACAAAGCCTGATTTCTCTATTTTTCTTCCTTACTACCACAAGGTTAGCTATCCACTTTGAATACTTTAGAGGAACTATGATTTTTGCATCCAAAAACTTCTTGATTTATTTCTCAATCAAAGGCAATAAGAGAGGGTTGATAGGTCTTAATTTCTGCTTAAAAGGGATGGTGTTCTTTTCTAGTGGAATCTTATGCTGAATGATGTCTGCGTCATATGTTTTAAGATTGTTGTATTCCCAGGGAAAAATATTAGTGAATTGCTTCATGAGGGTGCAATACTCAGAATTTTGGGCAGAGGACAAATGAGAGGATAGATTTATGTATTTCAGATGGGCTGGGCTCCCTATATTGTTCTTACGAACAACAGACTCATTTTCTGTTTTGGCAGGCTTATAAGGCACATTGTTATGATCAAATAGTTTCTCTAGAGGCACCAATCCCTTTGGTATATGGTTAGTAGGTAGCCGAATGATGCTTCCTCGGCTGATCTCATTTTTTAACTTGGATTGGCCGCATTCTTCCATGGTTTCATTTTCCTGATCAATGTGCATTTTAGAAAATTCCTCAACGACTTACAAAAATCTGTCAATTTCATCATCATCTTCAAACACTTTCCAGTATTTGACGTTGTCAGGCAGGGACGGTCTATATTTCACCTGAACTTCATACGTCAATTTAGGAGACGAAGGAGGAATAAATGTGCTAGCAAACAAAGCAAGGGAGTCGATAAGCTGATTCTTCATTCTTGGAATGTAAGAAGTGCTGAAATTATTAAAAGAGTCCTTAACCCTCCATACCTCATCTCTGTATGCTTTCAACCTTGGATGCTTAGCTTGGAAAGTTTTATTTACCCGCTGAATAATTAGGTTTGCATCTCCAAACACTTTTAGGCCTTTGATGCCCATTTCTTTAGCAGCACTTAAGCCCAGAATCAAAGCTTCATACTCTGCTATGTTGTTTGTGACCTGGAAGGTTAATTTGAAAGATAAATGAATTTATTCCTATGTGGGGGACATAAGGACTACACCTACCCCTACAACTTCTTTAGAGCAAGCCCCATCAAAGAACATTTCCCAAATCTGCGGGGCTTCTTCCTCAGCGGTCGGGAAAAATGGTTTTGAAGTTGCGTGGAGGCCAATTGGGATTATTCAATATGAAGAATACATGCTCCAAGATTATTGTCAACAGCATAGATGGGATGATTAGTGGGATTCCTTTTGTCGATGATGATATAATCCAACTAAGCTTCTTTGTATAATCTCTTGCTCTCACCTCTGAAAATTGGGACAGTAGCATAGGATAGATCATTTTGTAATGATCCACCTAATATCTTGATCCAACCTCCGGAAAGTAACATGCCAAAGTTGGGGGGTACATCTGCTACCACGATATCCATCATCATGCTTTTCATGGGAAGCTAAGATAAAGCGATGGCTAGGTCCTTGATTAATCCCAGACATTTCATTTTTCTAGAGTCAAAAGAAAACAAGTCATGATAAGGCTTGGTAATGTCAAGCCCCAACTTATACATGATAGCCTTAGGCTGAGAGTAACAATTGGCTTGTCATCTTGTAGATTTACATAGTTAGTGGAGGTTTGGATGGCTTTAGGCTTAAGGGCCTCATTCTTCACTAGTTCAATCATAGGCATAGGTATTCTTAGCTTTTGAATTTTTGATTGAAAATTGAAAGGAGAAGGAGACTTGTCAAGACCTCTTACCTCATGAGCTGGAGCCTTGAGGATGATAGGATCAACTATTGGTTGCTTTTTCTTATTAGCTTTTTGTATTGCAGGACAACAACTCTTTGAACAGGATTTCCTTGGCCATATTTATCTTTGACCTCAGATTATATCTTTGCTGATCTACAATTTTTAGAATAGATTTACCATCCCATTCTTGGTTAATCTGGTCATTGAATAATGACTTTTCATAGGCAGCTGAGGTAAAAAAGGAGGCATTGACCTTGTCTTCTAGACAATGGATCTGATCATATTCTTCAAATTGCTCTTCTTCCATGACTACATTCTAGAAAGGGGTATTCACCCTTTTGTCCTCATTGGCATCTTTGCTTCTTTGCAAAATATGCAACTGCTCATTAGTTCTTCTATATGGATTTGGATTTCGATTTCTAGGAATAAAGGTATTAGGAACTCTTCCTTTCCCAAGGTGCTTCTCAACTTTTAATTTGGAGATTTCAAAGGCTATGACTCTATCATTTTGGTCATTTTATCTATCTTAGGATCAGAGGATGATGAAAACTCGCCCGTCTGTCTTCTTCTATATGCTTCTCTACAGCCATGATGTTTGATTCCACCTCCAAGGCTACATCCTACATGTCAGCCAAAGTAGCACATCGCCTCTCCCTCAACAGTAGGAAGAAGTTAGAATAAAAATAACTGGCATAGTTGAGTTTAGTAGAGGTAGTAGTGGGTTTTACTTCAGCTGGTATCTTGCTGTACATACGGTTAAACCTCTTATTAAAATCAGGCAACAACTCACCATTTTCCCTCTTTAAGTTCCCGAACTGAGTGTGGTAGTAGAGGAGATCCTTCTTATCCCCCCAATACTTTAGGAATGCATCATCTAAAGCTTCAATATCTGCTATAAATCTTGGGGTTAGTTCTCTGAACCATTTTCTAGCCTCTCCATCTAGGCTTTGGACAAAGACTCTCATCCACACATCATCTTCACTAATGTCTAGTTTATCATCATAGCTATAGAATGATTCAAGATGTTCTTCAACAATAACGCCTTCAGTCCCAGTGAACTTAGGCCTATATTTTTGATATTCTCCAGTAGGCATGGCATTCAAAGGAGTGGGTAGTATTAGAGGTCCATAACTAGTAGCTATGATCCTTTCCATTTTGGTGGGTACTTGTGGACCTGCCATAGTTGTGGTGGCTAAAAGAGTAATGGCAGTCTGAATGATAGAGGGTTGAGGAGTGACTGATAAGACTAAAGGAGTATGATGGATAGGGGGTGAGGTTTCCTTTGGGCTCATAACAAAAGGAGAACCTAAAGAATAAGGAGCTTTATGAATCTTTGAGAGTTTTTCTTCACTGCTAGTATTAGATGCTATACTCTCAACATGTATTTGTTCTAGTACAGGCCTTTCTTGAAGAGATATAGGAGATTGTTTAATTTTACCTAAACCTGATGCTCCTTTTTACAATACCTTTCTCTCTTTGATGATTCTTTCAGGGTCATGGACTGGGTCAACTTGTAGCTTCTGAGGATTTCCCTGAGTATGCCTCACAAATTGAGCCAAAACTATGAAGTGGAGTCGCCAAGAGGTTTGACCTCCAGTAGAGTCGCCAGATAGATGATTACAAACAATAAAGTGCCCAGAATTTGTCTATCATCAAAGCTAGATCTATGTCATTTTCCAAGGAAGTTGAGCTTTAGTTTCTTCTCCCCGGCAATGACGCCAATTATGTTATCACTCTAGGAAACTCTACTAGGTTGCAGTTCGGAGATGCCTAGTAACATATAACCTTCAGTCTTGTTCTCTGAACTATTGGAATGAATGATGGTTTGGATGAAGTTAGATAACCATTTCAGCTCTATTCTCACTCAAGACATGCATGAACACCCTCAACAATACAAGGCTTTAGTCTACTGATGCTCAATAATTTATAGATTCAATGGATAGATGGAGAATACTAACTGTACCAGCAGATGCATACATAAACATATATGAATGGCCAGCTACAGGAAGAAAATGAAACCTACAAATATAGTTTATCAATGTAGAGATAACATGACAGTTATCTGGCATTAGACACAATAGAAAACATGAATAACCTATTCGTGTGCAAGCATAGAATAATAGAGAAAATGGAATTAAATATGTAACAAGAAAATAAGCTTATATTACTAGAATGAAGATAAGAAGCTTGAATGAATAGAGTAGAAATAATCTTTAGAAGTTGAACCTTTATTATATCTAGTTTTCAGCCTTTTATAGGCCTTTTACAATGCTCCTAAGCTCTCAAAGGCTTGGAGTCTTAATATGTCTAATTTGTCTTGTTAACTAATTGATTCCCTCAATAGGCAAGCATGGATCAGAGGTTTTCTCATTATGCCAGAGGAATAACCGCCTTTAGGTAGTTTGATGTGTTGTATGGGAGCTCTCTCATGCCAGAGATGCCCCATGATGTTTGTTTTGATGAGTTGCGCTGTGGCCTTCGATATTTTTGTTTGTTTTGGACAGGTGCACGTGCTGTGTTGCACTGTGCTCCTTCTCGGCCTCTTTGTCAGTTTGGGGATGAGTTGCGCGTGCTGTGGCCCTTTCAAAGGTTTAATAATGCATGCTTTCTGTTAAAACAAAACAACACTACCATATTGTGGACCTCTGTCGTAAACAATGACTATTTCTATTTTAAATAGAAAACATAAAAACACTAAGAAATATTGCCCCTCTTTGTCCTTTTCAGACATCAAAAGTATTCAAAAATGGTTTATTCTTCTATCGAGTCCACCCTTTGGGTCGTTGTTGCCTATCGCAAGTGGCTTGGTCCCTTTATATTTTCACTATATCCTGAAATTCGTAAAAACATTGAAAACACTAAAAATTGAGCTTAGGCAGACCAGAAAATATATATATTTTCATTTCCAGACCCTTTCGTGTCCGAGACACATCGCTATTGGTGCTGCCCTGTATTCCTTTACATTTCGTTATATGCTTAAAAATCTCTAAAAACACATGAAAACGGCCCTCGCGTGGACTTTAAATATTATATATTTCACTTTTCGAACCCTTTCGGGTCCGAGACTCATCACTATGGGTGCTTCCCTATGTTCTTTTGTATTTCGTTATATAACGAAATACATTGAAAATGAATTAAAACTAGCCCTTGTGTGGATATCAAATAATATCAAATATCCTTTATATAACGGTCGGTTCTGGTTATCACATCACCCTTATACTTGGGTATAGGTCTCGCCCCTTGGTGCTGCTTCGCTGCGATATAGTGATGCGATCTGATCGCAATTTCTTATCGCTCATGCCCAGGGCCTTTGATTTAATCGTCAATACCCCATCGATGCGACTTGCCGATCCGATCATCAAAGATCGCTAATTGGCGGTATCTTGTACCCCTTCTTTATGTCATCCTCTCTCCCATGCCGATTGCGATTAGCCACTTATATTTGGGTCGTTGATCGGCCAGATCTAACAGTTACTATTCTTTCCATGATTTAAGCCTATGATTTTGGTTTATCATGGTTTTCAAGGGTTTTTTGCCTCCTGATAGTGTATTTCCACCCTTCCAATGGCTCTCTTCTTGCGCTGATTTTGACCTTTTGGATGATTTTGAGCAAATGTTGAAGACTTCAAGAGCATTTTTGGATCCATGGGCATGATTTTATGAAAATTTGGAGACTTTAAGAGCATATATGGATCCAATTTTGGGCCTTTTTTCAATGAGGCTAACAGGTGCATGCGTGGATTAAGACACACATGTAAAATCATGGATGGTAGGTTCACCAAAGAGGTTAAGAAGGAATGGAGGGGGCTTGGATGGAAGGGAGTCATCCTCAACTGAGTGTTGATGTTTAATCTCCCACTCATACTCTTCATGAATGACAACGCATGTTGGTTGCACAACACCAACTCTGTCAATGGGTTGTTCCTCATTCACAATAATTGAAGAGTCTGGAATGGATGAACACAAGAAAACATCATTCAGAGGAACACTCGAGTGTGAAGATGGAGGTTGTAGACAAGAATACATATGAGAACTCAAAGGATTCACAACCAAATCTACACGAAAAATGAGTGAAGTGATGTTGGGAGAGTGTGAAGGATGAACAAGTGTGTGAGTATACTCTTCAACATCACTTGGAAGTGGTGGAGCTATTGAATGAGAGGAAGGCAGAGTGTCAATTGAGACGGTAATCGTATCAACATGAGATTACATGGCTCCATTAATGAAGAATGTTGAGAGAGGCTTTATTTCAAACTTTCTCTTGGGGTGGGTAGATTTCTTAAGGCAATACTCAAACTAGTCCCAAAGATAATCAAATTTCATCTGGCTCCTCAGAGCTTGAAACTGCAAGCCACAGAAGCGTTGCAAAAAATAAATAATTGATTCATGCAGAGCCCTCCATTATTGTAACAATTTTTGTTCAAGATGGTCTGGATCAAAATGATAGAATGTGTCTTCATTGAGATCATAGAAGTGCTCAAATGAGTGCATGGTGTCATCTGGTAGGATGAGAACCCAACGAAATGGAGATTCGTTAAGTGTGTATGCAAGCAGCAAACTGACCCGCTTGTCAGAAAAATCATCTTCCTCATGAAGGATGGAAAGAAAGTTTTCAGGCCACTTCACCTTCACCATCATATGTGTGAGTGGACAAGATATTGAAAAGCTTCCCTGTGATGGAAACATCTTCACGATTCGAAAAACACCACGGAGGAAGAAGAGTGCAAGACTACATGAAAGATGTGCAAAGGTTCAAAACTAGATGGGAGGACAGAACTTGTCATCAGGCCCTCCTTCCAGTGCCAGAATTGTTGACAGTGTTTTACCCGTCAACATGTCAAGGGGATCTCCTTGGTACGAGGCCCCAATTATACCTCAGACCATTTAGTGTAGGAGTCCCAACAGTGGGTTGTAAGGTAATGCCTTGACTGCGATGTTTGATAGACGCAAGTAAGATAACTCTGTCAGTAGCAAGGGTGTGACCATTGCAGTAAGTCAAGGAAGATGCATGAAAGGTTCCAACACAAAGGGGGTGAGATGAGTGTGCACCTTGAAAACCTGTCTCAGTACTTAGCTGGGAAGGGAACACATGAGCGAAGATTCATCATAAGCTAGAGAGTAGAGTAGTTGACACTCCAAAGTGATGGTTAAACCAACAACACATTTACAACAAGATTCATATAATTTCATACAAATTAGTTCATACACAAATACGTAAGTTAAACAACATATATCATTAAGGCAACTGGAACACTCCAACTACAATAACAACATATGCATGAAAATGTGTCGGCTCTTATTATATAAATAAGTGTAAGTTCCAATCATACAATATATCCATGTAAGCCTGCTAGCCTCATTAGTGAAATGTTACAACCACATCTGCCTACTCCTCCAAAGGTATGTACTAGCTTAGTGTAGTGGAGAAGCAAAGGCATGTTACAATATGGTCCAAGCTTTCTTCAAGATAGTCTTAATAGAAGCTTGGCTGACCAAAAGCCTATACAATGATTTATGAGGGACTATTTATAGCAAAGGGTGGGGTGACCCTTGACATTCCCCTTTGTGACCATTCAACTACCCTCATGACTCTTCACCTACTTTATGAATCTCACATCGACTATTGAGACCTAACTTACACTTGACATGACTCAAAATTATAATAGACGTGTACCCATGTGAACAATGGCTCGAATAATCCAAACTAGACATCATTCTGACTTAGACAACTATAGAAGTCCAACTTCTCAACATCTTCATGTTGATCAACAGTAACATATTGATGCCAAGATTGGTAGTCCTTGATAGTGTCTGTGTGTTCCGCTGTGACATCTGTCTGAAACCTGAACCTTGCCTCCATAGCATCTGGGTACACTTCTCGGGCTCCTCTTAACAACTCATATGAGAGCATGCACATTCTTGTCTTCAATGTGGCGAGACCAGCAACGTACTTGTAGATGATGTCTATAATGATAGGCAAGTCTGGGTTGGTGGCGGTGCACATCAACCCGTCGAAGTACGATTCAAGCTCCTTACGGACCTACTTCTTTGTCTTCGCCTGGGTGACAGTCCCAAGTGATTGGATTACATGAGTGTGCACTATAACATCCATTCTCTTGAATAACCATGCATGGGAAGCCTATATGCTAGTGATGAGTTGTGGTAGCTCTTCATAGTTTCGGATCTGACTTTAGATACGTGCTTTCAACTTGACCGCATTGGCCCTCATCATATTTGGCAAATGAAGCGGGGCTCCCTTGTACTTCATCATCCATGCTTGTATGTTATCAATGGAAGCATGTATGTTCTTCAAGATGCGTGCTCTTCTCGCACATTACTCCTACCATCCATGGAGATGGATGACTTCTTGGTGCACGGTACTAAACTTGGAGTACAATGCTCACATAACTGTATCAAGGGACAATACTTCATCTAGTATTTCCTTCTTTAGTTTGGCTCGGATGGACATTGTGACCAAGTCTCCCTCTTACTTGGCCACTTGTAGTTCCTTTTCCATTCGCTCATTCTCAGCTATAGGAAATGAAAACTTGAGCTAGTGGCTTCGACATACACTCTAGTTGCATCAACCAAAGTAGCTAGATGCTTGTGCACATCAGTCACGTTCACATATTCTTCAACTTGCATAGGAGATGTTTGGTCCTCTAGAGTCGGTACTCTGTGAGATTGCATAACTCAATGATGAGATTCGTCAAAGGAGATGTTGTGCACCTCTGCTTTCGGTTGACCACCAAGGATCTTAGTGCCTCCATTGTCATTTGAGACTTGCTCATTATCTCGATGTATTGAAGCGGGTGAGTCGATATCTTTGTGGTGAGGCATGAGGTTCGTGTCCTATTCCAACTCCTGTTGCTCCATCTCTGCATCCAACTGTTCAAGCACTTTTTCTATCTCATAAGCAAAGTCTTGGCCCCACGATGGTTCACACTGTTCACTCGATGGCAATTGTTCAAATGAATCAACTACTTGTACAAGCACTGCTTCGTTTGTTTGTAGATGATGTGCCCCTTGCTATACTTGCTGCTGCTGCACTTCCTTCTCCCGTTGGCACAAATATTGTTCTTTTCAGAGTTGCTCCCTCAACTGATGCAAATCCTTCTCTGCTTCTTCCATTCTTTTCTTATCCCTATGCCTTCACACAATGTGCTTGTCAGACTGCTGCCTATTTTCCTGAATAGCCATAGTTGCTTGTTCTACAAGTGGATCTGCTCGAAACTTTTAGCTTTGCTCCTCCTCCATGTGGTTGACAATCTTCCTCTTCCCTTTGTCATGCACAGGCATGCTTGGCTTTGCTACCTCTCCTGCTACTACTACTGCTGGTGCTCCTTCATGCTGCTTTGCTAACCACTCTACAATGAAGCCAACCTATTCATTGGGTCTGGAGGAATTGTACAATACCTCCTTGAGTCTTTCTCGGCCCAATGAAGTTCCCCATGGATCCAATTTAATTGAAATCTCATGTAGTGATCCTTCATAATGTAATGTGGGTCATACGGGTTGAAGCTTCGGAGGTCGAACCTTTACTTCTTCATCTATTCTACTTCGACATCCTATTTCTTGATACTCTGAGTCTCATATAACCCTATCCGGAATGGAAGAGCAGGCCAAGGTGCCTTCGTCTTCCACTATAGTCTAGCTGTCAATCCTGCTGAGATGTGATATGCTACTTCTTGCATGGCCAGTACATCCAAGGTAGACTTTGGTAGAACATGCAGAGGCTTCTCCACATTGAACATTCAGATGAAAGTGCTAGATGGTGAGGCATACCGATCCGCAATGCCTAACAACACCTCCATTCTTTCCATTGACATGCAGGGTGGATCCTATTCAAATATAAGCCTGTGCACTTGGGTTAAAAAATGGATAGACAACCATATGATTACTCCCCTGAAGCTGTATTTAGACATCAACTTGAAATATGTGTTCACAATAGTCTCTGTCGGTGACCATGCCCACTCCAAGCCCAGGAACTCATGTCGGGCACATACTACATCTAGGATGTAGGCGAACATGTAAATCTCTGCAAGCATATCCTCAAGTGACTTTCGAGCCTTCGTGACTTGTTCCTTCAACTGATGAGCCAGTATGCTAGACTAGTTGCATGGTCTTCCTTCTCTAGCTAGTTGGTCCAATGTAATCACCCAAATCTGAGGAAAGGTTTCAGTGCTCGCTTGGCCACTCAGTGTTATAGCACCATTTATCACCCTTAGTATTTGTGATGCTTGGTTTATGGCCTAGGGCAATCCCTCCTTCTAGACTTGGTCCAAATATATTAAAAATAGTGTTTTATTCCCTTTACACTACTTTTCCCTAAGAAAAAAGCATGTACACGTGGGTTAGTCAATCCCCAACCCGCGTATATGTGTTAAAGCACTTAAAAAAATTAAATTTCCTTAATTATGAGTGGAGTTCATGGGTTTTACTTGTTTCTTACCTCCTATTGCTCGTGGCCCAACTGTTTTTGAACTAAAAAACTAATTGGGAGAAGTATAATAGACTTCTATGGGAAGGCCTAGGGGAGGAGAAAGAGATAGAGTTATTATTCTGAGATTATCCTTGATTGAGTCTGATGAATCCTTGTGCCTCATGCACTTCCCCAAGCTTCAGGAAACCATTGTTTCCTTGATTATAAATATTCTCCCTCTTGCTTGAGATATCATGGTTTTGGTTATGGAAGAAGATTGTTGAAGGCTGGGATAGGACGAATCCGGAGGATGGTTCTGCTTGGAGCTGGAAGAAGAAGGCTTAGGTGAATTCTCTCCATGATATATATAGCTTACTACAATAAAAGAAATGTTGTCTTGTTTCCAAAATTAACTTTGTTTATGCATCAAATTATATTGTAATTCACATATGAATGTTATTTTGATGTATGATCAATCACTTGCTTATATGATATAAAGTCAAATTTCGTGAATATGCTTTACTTCTATACTACTATGTATGTTTGAATTGAATGATTTTTGGGTTCGAAGAAAATCGAGAGTTGTAGAGGGTCTAAACCCTACGGGACCTAATCGAATGAAGGAAATCCGAGTACGGTCACTCTTATGTAGTTTGTTTATATAAGCATTTTGCTTGAGTTGTATGAGTGTTTCTTCTTGTAGTTTGCTTTTTCTTTGTTGGGGTTCTCACCCAAAGCCCTAAGGTACTTATTCCTGTAACAGAATTGGCGACTCCACTGGGGATAACAATCTTGTTATTCCTAGTTTGGTTTGTTCAGTGTCAATCAGGGCTCAGTCTTTGGTTTGCTTGTTGTTGCAGTCTTATTTGGTCTACTAGAGTCCTAGACCTTAAGTCTAATCTTTTTGATCTGGCTTTGTTTTTTACTTTTCTTGCAAAGCCTTGTATACACCTTTTACTCTATTTACAGTAGCGTACACATGCCTGTTTACGTGAAGTGAACCCACATATACACGTGTTTCCTATATCATAAGTATGTGTACATGCCTCTATGCTCTAACACAATCGCGTATACCAATTTTTGCATTTTTTTTTCAAATCTCTTTGCCCAGAAATATTTGTTTCCTAGTCTGTTTAGTCTCTGAGTGGTCAATTTCTGTCTGAATAATTTCATTATTCTGCAATCTTACTGTTTCAAAGTCTTTTCCTAATTGAAAAGATTTGGCTTAGGTTTTCTTTTTGAGTGAGTTTGTAATTGGTGTTTTGGCACACAAGGCTTTGTTAAGTAGTTGTTGATTATCCTGGTCCTCCAGAATAGGTGATTATTTTCAGTCTTAGTATCAAGCTGGGTTTTTGATCTACTTGCTTTGCTTTCTGTCGTTTTGTGGCCTTATATATTTTCTTGCTTTTTGAAAGTCTTTTTTGATGAATTTGAAAGTATTTCTTTCTTGGCTTCTTGCTCAGTTTGTCAAGCTCTTTGCTACTGTTTTCTTCATTTAGTACAAGTTGAAGTCTTTCTAATCAAGTTTTAGTATCATTTTGAGTGATTTCAAAAATCTATTTTGGTTGTTTCTTGAAAAAGAAAAGATCTCAAAGAAACGTTGTTTTTGTTTTCTTTTGCCAATTTGATTTTGTTTTCTTTTGGTTTTTGAAAGTGAATTGTGATATTTTGTGATTTTCCCTTCTTTCTTGGAGAGAATCTTGTGTTCAAAATTTGTATCCACTTTAATACTTAAGTTGATAGTTATAAACAATTGCTTTCAGTTTTTTAGAGTGATTTAGGATCTTTCATCTTCATTATACCTTGCATTAGGGTAGTTTGCATTGTTAAAGTATTTGTTGTCTTTTTCATTTTTGCATGTGTGAAGTGTGTTTCAAGGAAAAGAAAGAAAAAGAATTTTTCTTTATAGAAGTTTCGTAAAACCCACATAAGATCTCTTTTCATCGAAGAACAAATTATTGCTTTCATGTAGTTAGTTTTTCATTGATTTATTTTGCGTCATACAAACACCATTGGTTTAACTTCCATCTATACCCATGACTTAAAGGAAAAACCATTAAAATCAAGCACTTAATTAAAATAAACTAGAAATTTTGTATTGTCATCAGAATACACCAATAAGTTTAGGTTTATTAGGGCCTTGGATTAGGCGAGAGGAGAGTTAACTCTCCAAGGCTGCTCTAAATTACAAAACGTAGAAGTTTGATTAATGAGCGAAATCCAATAGCATTAGGGAGATGGGGAAAGCTCCATGACTGGGAGTAAAGCACGATGATTAATGAAGATAAGGAAGACAAGGCTTACTTGTTAGATCCTACCTCACGACTGTTCCGCCCAGCTTCTGATACGAGTTCGTGACCATAGTTGCCTATCTTAGGAACCACACAGGTGGCTGCAGAGGGGAATCCTGTGGCACCTGAGGTTGACATTGTATCATGCTTAGTAGTACTTCTAGAGTGCACCCTTACAAAGCTTGGGGGATTGCACTGGCAAAGGTTTTTGTCTGGAGGTCAGCGTAGCTACCTCCGATACCTTTGTTGTTAGGCTTGGGGTGTAATTACCCCAGTCTACTTTCGGAAGGCCCTTGTTATTAAATTTCTTGTATTTTGGTGTCAGGTCATAATCACCTAGAGTGGAAATAATTGTGAGTTGTTTGATTGCTGATATCTTTAGGTACATTTTAGTGAGTGTTCTGTGCTCCTAGTCGGCCTAGCTTTGTAATTTTTTGAGTCTTTAATTAGATCTTTTAAATAATTCAAAGTGGCTGACCGACCATCTCGACAGTCTAGGAGACTTCATGGGCTATCACCAATGAGTCCAGAGCTTTCTCCTAGAAGGCGAAGGAGTGATTTTGCCAGTGGTTTTCAACTAGTAGCAGTAGGCGCATCGGAGATTGATCCTCCTCTTAGGGGCATTAGTTCACAAGATAGACCTGGTACCAGTAGAGAGTTAGAGAGGAACACACTAGTTCTTTCTCGAGTACTCTTTCAATTGGAAAATAGTATCGAAGTAGAAGAGCTTTCAGAGTTAGTTGTAGCTCTGAATTCTCCTCTCCCTCTTGACCATCCAGATGTTTTGTTATACATTGGAACTTCAACTCATAGGCCTTCGAGCCCAGGTTTACATACAACTATTCCTTCGATGACCACTGCTTGAAGCATGGCATCTACGACGAGTGTTGTGAGCATGCAGAATCCCATATCTGTAGAAGGGTGAGGAACTATTTCCATCCCTTCTAGTACTCCCAGCATGACTATATTTGGGTCTACTTCTATTCCATCAACGAGTGGAAGTTCTCAAGCTACTGCATCCAGTTTTGGATTTTTCCCTTTTGGAATGCCATCTTAAGGTATTCCTTCAGCTCCTTTGAACATACCATCGACCACCTCTACATCCATGATGAGTGGTTTAGCTTCTTTTTAGGGTTTCCCATTTGGAACTGGTCATATACCACATTACAATTTGACAGTAGGGTCAATTCCTTTTCCTTTTACAAGTCAAGGTTGTAACCCCTTCCAGAGTTGGACAAACCCTGCGGTTAGTGGAATAGGAGTTGGGAATCAACTTTTTGGCCAAAAAGTGAATGTGTTGTATTCTTCGGTTAATTTGTTTTAGAGTTTTCCACCCTTTTCTAATGCATGGAACCCTTATTAGTGGATGTCAGCTCCTTTCAATACTTCGTTAGGGGGTAACTTCACTGGTTACAGAGGATTTTCGATAGGAGTTGGTCAAACTATGAATTTTGCTTGACCAAAAGGATCACCTTTTGGTTCATTAGGCTCTATGGGTTACTTCGGGCAACCTAGTGCCTTTCAAAATCTAGGTCATTCTTTTCAGACCTTTGGGAACCTTTCCCACTTTAGATGGAGTTCCCAAAGTCCCCCATGACTTCCTTTTCTGGCCACGCTTAATTTTCCAGACTTAACTAAATTGATGAATGATCCAATTAGGTACAATTTGGCTTGGCCTCCAGTCCCAACTAAACTTCCCTTCGATATTCCAAAGTTTGAAGGGAAGAGTGGTGAAGACCCAAGAGACCATCTGATCATGTTTCACTTATGGTGCTCATCCAACTCCCTGATAGATGATTCGATTAGGTTGAGTTTATTTTAGCACACACTAACTAGAAGTGTAGCCAAATGGTATATAGAGTTGGCAGGGGGCACGTATGCTTATTTCTGTTGGAGAATTATATATTAAAAAGAAATGGAACACATAAAATATTACAGAAATATAAACACAGAAAATGCATAAAACAAGAGTGACACAGATATACGCAGTTCACCCAGTTTGAGCTACGTCCACGGAGAAACAACCAGTCCTTCTTTTTATATTATCCAGCAAACTAAAGAGATACAACCTACAACAAATCTGTTTTAATTCCCTCTTCACTCTTAATCTCGTCTCTCTTCCTCACTCAGAATACAAATATACATAGACGGAATACAATTCCCTCATATATAGCGAGGGGTTGCCTTCTAGGGAAAAAAACCCTAAATTAAACATAATTTCTACCATCAGATCTCCACCTAATGAACGAACCAGATTGACTATGAAATTACAACATTTTAAAAGGAAATTTTACATCTATTCTTAGCTTTGGGGGCACTCCCCTTGATCCCCCCGCCAGGGGGGGCTCCCAAAGGTCACAGTCACCCCCCTAGACCCCCCTACAACGAATATTTTATGGGTGACGTTTCCACCCCATTATGAAATGGGGTCCAATGCGGTGATACATTTGAATATAGAAGATAATCAGGCTCCATACCCAACACTTTTACTAATTTATTTAATATCTTCTTGAACCATTTTCAGTTGTCTGTCCTCTGTGAAGCCCGAATTAAACTTCTGGCTAACTTTCAACAAGAGATAGCAACTCACATTTTGGATCAGATCTTGGAATGGAGAAGGAGAAAAAGGCTTATGAAATCCGAAATTCCACCAGAGTTCCTTCTCGAATGGTTTCTCAAATCATTACAAACTGAGATATCAAAGGATGTTTCTCTTTCTAGTGTTTATTCGGAAGAACAGGCTATTTTTCGAGCCCAACAATTAGAACTGATATATTCTCAGTCTGGGACTCTTCAGAAAATCCTACCTGATGCTCCTAGATCTAAGGTTAATTTAGCCAAACCGAAGCCAAGCCGTCACGCCGATGGTATAGTTGGATCAATTGATGCGAATACGGTGAACCTTTTGAATCAATTGCAATAGTTGTCGCTACAAACTACTTCTTCTAACGAGGCAGCATTGTATACACTTACAACTTCCCAACCTACCTCTATAAATTTTTTCCAAGCCTCTAACCCCAAAGGAAATAAAAAATCCGATGGGAAAAGGAAGGGACGTGGTAAGAAGAAGAACCAAGAAGGGAAAGGCAATGCAAAAAAACCTGAGAATGGTGCCGGTGAGGGTGGAAAAGAGTCTAAGAAAAAGGTTAAGTTTCGATGCAAGTTATGCAATGGAGATCATTTGACTCAAATCTACCCTAAGATACAAGATGCTCAGCGCTTGATAATGTAGCAAGGATCCTCTAGCTCCCAAGCTATTCTGACTAACCCTTTTCCCTAAGGGAAACAATTACTTGTTGGCACAAATTTGAACGCTAGTACCTCCGCAAAGGGAAACCAAGAAGGGGAACGTTCCTAAATGTTTATGTGATGAACTCTCATGTCAATGTTGCTACGCAAGCACATGATTATGGTGAAACAGAAACATCTAAGGCTAAATTTGTTCCTTTAACCACAGACCCACTTCATATTGAGCGACCCTCTGCTGACTCTATACCTCGGATATGAAAGGTTCCGCAAAATGCTTGACTATTAACCAATTCAAGAGCAGCCCAGAACTACTCGATTGTAGAAGATCTGGCTCAAAGTCCTTGTGCTATGTCTGCTTTGGAGGTACTCCAATCATGTCCTACTAAGGGAAGTGCTTTTCTTTTAGCAACCAGTGCAGTAGATCAAAAGAATTATTTAGTGCTCACTTTTGATATGATGAATTATAAAAAGAGACTTCCTCACCATGTGGCTTTCCAGATAAAGTCTACTTACTGAAAAACCAATATTTTTTGGATGGTTATAGATGAGGGAGCTTCCACATGCGTAATTTCTATGTCATGTTGGAAGTCCATTGGATCACCTTCAGTTGTTCCCTCATCGACTCTCTTGATAGCATTTGATGAACATTCTCATAGGCCACATGGGATTATCCTGAACTTTCCTATACGTGTTGGGGGAAAGGTCGTAAACATTGAGGTGGAAATCATTGATGCCAACCGGGATTATAACCTCCTATTTGGTAGGAATTGGATTTACGAGATGGATGCCATAGTTTCATATTTATTCCGCATCCTCTGCTTTCCTCGTGAGGGGAAGATTATTAAAATTGATTAGTTAGATTATTATCCAAGTGAGTCCCACACAACTTCGGATTATACTCTTCCATTGGTGGATAATCCCCATCAACCTACTGAGAATTGAGGAGTTGGGATGTACTCTTCGTTAATGGGTATATTTTACCTTCCTACTCCTTAAGCTAGAATCAATGAAATTTCATCCTCTAGGGGATGTTCATGGAAAGAGTTCTTTCAAACTCATTATTTTTCAAACCCTTGGACCTTACCTTCATCTACCACCACATGAGATGGTGGGTAGGTTGGTGGAATGGCATTTCCAGTGTTTGCAACAGAACTTAGCTATCAATCTATCATTAATTCTACAAATAACAATCCCACTCCTTTTTCACAAGAGGAGTTAGATGGCGATGTGGCTCCAACTTGGACCCTCGACTCTACTTCAGCTCAGGATTGCTTGGATACAATTTTACCATTTGAAGAAGAAATTTTGGAGGCAATGGTGGGTGTGGATCGACCATGGGAAGATTTACATCATCGTTCATATTTTCTTTCTCCATTGCATGAAGTCGAATATAGGTTCTCCAATCTACTTACTAGTGATGTTTGTATTGTTTCAAACCCTTTGGCTCCAACACAATTGTCTGCCAAAGGCAACATGTCAGTTTTCTCATGAATTGTACCTATAAACATCTCTAGGAATCCTAATGTCATAGAAAATGTCTTCATCGGAGCTGATTGTTCCCCTAAAGAAATTCAAATTTACACTGACCTCTTTAAATAGTTTTGAGAAAATAGTTTCGAGATGTGTTCGCTTGGTCTTATGAGGAAATGCCTGGAATTGATGCATCTATAGTCCATCATGAGATCAAGACATACGAAAACACCAAACTATTCATCGAAAACTTCGACTGGTCAATCCTCGGAAATTAACAACTATTAAAGCTAAAGTTGAAAAGAATCTTAAGGTGGGTTTCATATACCCCATTACTCTAATTGAGTGGGTTTCCAATCTAGTCCTGGTAGATAAAAAGCAAGGAACAATCCAAGTGTATATCAACTTTAGTGATTTGAATAAAGCTTGTCCAAAAAATAATTACCCCATGCCTTTTATTGATCAAATTGTTGATGAATGTGTGGGTAATGAAATTTTTTCATTCATGGACAGATTCTTTGGTTACAATAAAATTACTATCCGTCTAGAGGACCAGCACAAGACAACTTTTATTTGTCCTTGGGGCATGTTTGCATACAAGAAGATGCCTTTTGGTCTTAAAAATGTTGGAGCTACTTTTCAGTGGGCTATGTCTTATGCTTTCCACGACATCAAACATGTTATTGAAGCATACTTGGATGACTTAGCTACTCGTTCTTGATAGAGAATTGATCATCCTAGCCACCTTCGGTTAGTTTTTGAGAGATGTCACTTTTATAAAATCTAGTTGAATCCAAATAAGTGTGTTTTTGTGGTCACATCTAGTTGGTTGTTTGGATTCTTCGTATCAATTGAAGAGATTCGAGTTGATCCTTTCAAGGTTGAGGCAATAATTCAATTGCCTCCACCGTCTTCCATTCGTGACCTTCAAAGTCTGCAAGGAAAGGAAAATTTCTTGAGAATATTTATAGCAAATTACGTTGAGATTACCAAAGGATTTATGCATTTGCTTAAGAAAGGAGTTCCATTTTTATGGGACAACTTTGAGCAAAAACCTTTTGATGCTTTGAAACAGGCATTAATCTTTGCTCCATCGTTGAGTCAATTGGATTATGGCGGAGATTTCCATTTGTATCTCATTGTGGCAGAATCAACCATCAGTATGGTTCTGGTTTAGGAGGATGATGCTCTTAGTGAGCATGTAATCTACTACTTGACTCGAGGCTTAGTAGGACCTGAGCTACACTATTGTCCTATCGAGAAATTGACCTTAGCAGCTATCCATGTTGTCCAGCGGCTTCGTCATTACATTATGTTGTGCAAAACGTTCGTCTTAGCGACTGTCAATCCTTTTCAATTTGTCCTTAGTAGGTTTGTGATTGGGGGCAAATATAATCGATATATTGTTATTTTGCAAGAATTTGACCTCAAGTTCTTGTCAGCCAAATCTAAGAAGTCATTGGTTTTTGAAGAATTAATTTCAGAGCTTCCTTGTGAGGAAGCCATTGTTTCTAAGGAAAATTTCCCTGACAAACATTTATTCCTCATTTCTTCACAAGATCCCTGGTATGGAGATATCATTATACATCTCTAGACTTCGAAGTTCCAACTTTCTTTCTCCAAAGATGAGCATCGAAAGTTACATCACCTTGCCAAAAACTATGTTATCATTGGTGGTACATTATATCGTAGAGGAGTTGACTCAATCCTTAGGCATTGCTTAACTTTGGAAGATGCGGAGTTTGTACTTAATGTGTTATCTCAAAATCATACCCTGATAAGTTGTTGATAAGGTAGACCTTGAGTAACTGTTTCAAACCTAATTTAGGTTGAGGCTTAACCTCCTCAACCTGAGAGGGCTCTCTCACAAGATTAAAGATTTTGATTATGAGTAAGATGGTTAACTCTATGAAACAGAATGAAGGAATGTAAGTGGTGGAAACACAATTAGAAATTATCCATTAGGCTTATGGAGTCAAAATCATTTCAGTATAACAATGATATCAACCTTACATAGAAGTCAAGGCATCTAGAATTCAACACATTTAGAACACACAAGAAACATATAGGACCACACAGTTTATAAATGTATGAAGGAAATTAGAGCACAATCAGTGATTTCTAAGTAATCACACATTCATACCATTGTAAATACTGAGAAGAGGACAATACAATACATTCTGAACATTGAATTCCTTCTGATTCTTGAGAAGCAAAGGCAATACTGTATTACGAAAACATAGTCTTACATAAAGCACAATATTCAAGTTTCTCTAAAATTTTCCAACCTCTTGTACATCAGATGTTCCGCTATATATAAAGCTCTTTTCATAACTGAGATTCCTCCTCCAACATGAGGGGAACTCGAATTCTTCCTATCATGACACCTATTAACACTTTAAGCTAACTATTAAATGCAATTAACTGCTAACTGGAAGTTCTAGAGACCTAAGACAATTAGGAGTATAACTCCACATCATGTTGGTAATAGCATTTATTACAATCAAAACTCGTTCTCTAACAGATGGTCTCCTTCAGTTTAGCTTTGTTGGATGTTTGAAACTCCTTGCTAGCCCTTAATGTCTCATCTCTTTATTGCTCTTGGAAAGTAGGAACTGCCACTCATTTTCTTCTTTTGGTCTCCTCAAGGATATTCGAAATCAATTATCCCTACTGTTCTTCTTTGATTACACATAAATGTATTGGAATGCCATGTTCTTCATGTACTATAGACCTTTCCCACATACATGTGTGAATACAAAACCTCTTCAAACTTGTTTGAAATATCATGAACAATACTAGTTGTGATCATTTTTATAACAAATAGCTTAGAGTTCATATATATCTTTCCTCTGCTTGTTTTACCCTTGATGGATGCTTGCACTTTGTAAATGATCCTTTTATGAAATTCCCTTTCAAAAATATTTCCCCTTGGTCACTCAAAATTGGTCGACCGAGTTATAATATGTAGCTACAACAGTTTTGTAGTGCACTACGAAACTGTTGTGCATTAGGCATTATCTACAGCAGTTTCGTAGCGTGCTAGAAAACTGCTGTGTAATCACAAAAACACAGTTTTAATGCCAAAATTTGACTGTCTTGAGATTTCTTTTCTTGAATTGTATTTTTAATCTACCCTGAAACTGTTCAAAACTGAATGCAGAGCTACCATTCTTCATGGAAAACTTCAAAAACATAAATTATCAAAATTTAGGACTTAGCCTTACTTGCTGTGTGATTTTTCTTGGCTAAGGAAGTCCTTCTCGCTGGCTTAGTTGTGCCTTCAAATCCTCGATTTGCCTCTTCATAATTCTATTCCCAGCTCTTAGTCTTGTATTGATTTTTCTAATGTATTTTGCTTCCTTTATTGCAGGGACTAACCAGGTGTAGTATTGAGCATGACAGTCAACCACCTCAGGTATTGAAATCATTTTGTCTTCCCACAGAGCCTCCATTTTATTAAAATTAGCTTCCTTGATTGTATGTTTCCTTAAGGCTTTCTTCAGTTTGCCAATTTCAAGATTTGCTAAATCCAATTTCTTTTTTAACTCTTGAACACCACATTCCTCTTAAGAGACAGTTGCTTTACTTTTATCATTTTATGCAGCTGAGATGATGTTTTAGATGAAATCACAGGTCCTTCGCGAGATTTTGCTATCTCCTCTGTTTCACTTGCTTCTGCAGCGTCTCTTGTACCTGCTTTGAACACCTCGTCACAGGGCTTCTTGGCTTAAAGACAAATTTAGCAACCTAATCATCAAATTTGAGCTTTTTTGAGGCTTTGATCTTTTTGGTTTTGTCTTGACCTGATTCTATCAAATTTGCTTGAAATAGGGGAGATTCTTCAATATCAATAGCTTGCAGCAAGTCATTCAGACTTCCCTTTGAAACTAGGGATTCCTCAGTAACCACGGTCTTTCCTTTTTCTTTAGATAACTGGCTCCGAGTTATTCTTCTCTGGACTACTTCACTTGCAGATGGTTCATGTACACCCTCTTTGATCTAAGTTTTTCTTTTTGAGATGGTTGGGGTGTGTCCAGAATTACCATTGGTCTGGTGGGCTCCTTTACTTGTTTCCTAGCCTTCAATTTTACAAATCTCCTGGATCTTGTTTCTGCACGATGACCAGCTGCTGGTGGCGATTTTTTCGTAGCCTGAGGACTGAGACCAATCTCATTCTTGAAGCCAGACATAAACATGAACATGGACCATTCCCTGTCTACTCTCTAGAGCTCATGCAAAATGATCAACTTGATTAAGCCGTGATGAAACAGTGAGGTCTCACAGGCTTCCTTCTTTAACTGAACCTTGTCACACATTTTGCCTAGGCTACAAAACAAGTAGAAAGGCAAATCAAGTGATATCTTCTCAGTAAAATGAAGGAGAAGTTTGAAGTGATAAGAATACACCTTATGGTACCTCCCTTCGCAGGTGAAGTACCTCTGTATGTAGGTAAGTAGATTAGCGTATGAATCTTTGACAAAACTCCTGGGCACTGATTTTTTCAAGTCCGAATCAATGAACTCTGGCTTTAGAAATTCCTTACATGGAGTCATATCAAATTTGAAAATTTTAAACCATCTTTCCTATCCCCTTGGGATTTTAGTGACTGAAGATATAATCTCTAGAGAGATGGGTGATTCAAGCACCCCAACTTTCGAATTCAATCCTGTGAAATTCAAAGCAAATTCCCTGTTGACTTGCATATGACCTCCTTGAAGTTTCTCGCAAAATCTCCAACAACCAACCTGCTTGAATGCGCCTTCGACTTCATTGTTCTTTAGAATAATATCTAAGCCTTCAGGATCATTCCTCAAACACCTACCTGACCTGTGCTCCTTTCTTTCTATAGACCCCTCCATGGAATTCCAGTGGAATGAAAATTTAAAAGACTGGGACTGTTTCAATTTTCGATCACTGCCTCTCTTGAAAGTTGCCTCGCTTGAAAAAAACCTTGCTTCATCTTCAAGGAATTCAAATTGAACGCTTGACAATTTTTTCCTCACGCATGAACTTAAACACAAATCTTTACTATGAATACTTGGCTCTTCTTGAAACTTGCAACCTAAGCATACGAAGGTACCTAACGACTCTAATGATGAGGATAAGTGGTTGGACATGATAGTCGAAGTGTATAAGCAGATAACTGATGATGTAAACATAACGGGTTTTGATAGATATGACAGTTGAGCAAGATTTTCTGTGGATCCGTACGAATCCCCGATTTTGTAGCGCAGCCAGTGTAAATTCTGGGTTTTGCGCTACGAAAACACCTAGACAGTTTTGTTGCACATAAGGACCTTAAGATAAATTTGATACATGGAAACTATGTGAGCTGTGGAAACAATGATGAATGAGAATGGAGTGTTTGACCTTTATTTAACCATATCACCAAGACTCCTAGGACTTAGATACTAAAGCAAACACGAAATAAAAGTAAACCCGGACTAACACCAAACCTTTACAATCAAATTGATGTGAACAATTTAGAAATTGTTTCTTAGGTGATAGCAGGTGGCTCCACTTGGGATAGTGTGCTCTTGTAGTACGCTAAGAACCCGCAGGTCTAGTGCTTTATCCATCTTATGACAAATGTAGATTTACTTGAAAAGCATCCCCTTTAAGCTTTTTGGGCCTTCACCTCGGGCTTAAGCCTGCTGTTTTAGCTTGTCATTATTTACAACAAAGAGTAGAACTGATAAAATGAACATATACAGTGTTATGAGAAACTAATAGTATTTCAACAATGATAATGCTTTAGGAACCTGCCATTAACAGGTCCTCTAGCATATGGTTCTCCATCAATTTCTTGCAAAATGTAAGTGTTGTTTCCATGGAAAGCAACAATTTGATATGGGCCTTTCCACAAATTTTCAAACTTACCATGCTTACCCTTCTCTTTGATTCTGGCCTCCCATTTCAGCACTCTGTCATGGATCTGATAAAGTAACTTTCTTGATCATTTTATAAAATGTATTCTTGATTATGTTCTGATTGTGTTGATGATTGTCATACACCTCATTCCTCTTCTCCTGCAGGGATATCAGTTGATTGATTCTCCTTTGTACAACATTTAGCTCCTCTTCTAGTCCTTGTATTAGTTTCATTACAGGTACTCCGAGTGATGTTGGAAATATAGCTTCAACACTGTATACTAACTCATATGGTGAAGTGCCAATAGATCTCTTTGTACAAATTCAATCAGCCCACAAAGCATACTTCAATTTCAAATGCCAAGCTTTCTTGTTTTCTTGTAGTATCTTCTTAATGATCCTTACAATGCTCTTATTTGATGATTCGGAAAGGCCATTTCCTTGCGGGTAATAAGCAGTAGAATTTCCCAAAGTGATGTGATATTGATGACAAAACTTAATCATTCTCTTGAATTTAAAAGCTTGAGTTTAGTTATAATCTTCATTAGACAACCAAACCTAGACAATATATTATTTTCTAGGAAAGAGATGATCACTGAATCATTATCTTGCCTTGTTGCGATCACCTCTATCCATTTGGTGAAATAATCCGTGGCTGTGAGGATCTAGAGATGCTGTCCTGATGAGGGAGGATGAATTTCCCCAATAAAATCCAATCCCCATTGTTGGAACGACGCTTCAACATATATGGGAACCAAAGGTAAAGGCACAAGTTTCCTGTTTCCCTCAAATATTTGGCATTCATGACATGTAGCCACCCTTATGTAAGTGTCTCTTAACATAGTTGGCCAAAAATATCTAGCTGTTAAGATTTTTTTTGGAGTAGATTTCCAATAATGGTGTCCCCCACAATATCCTTTATGAAATTCATCAATTACTTTATCGGCTTCTTCTTCAAGGAGACAATTTAACCAAATCCCTCCTGCATCTTTCCAAAACAAATTTTGGTCATATACAAAATATTAAAGATTTCAACTTAACAAACCGAGATTTGGATTTTGAAAGATTGGCAGGGGCTTTATTATGCTGTAGAACAAAAGCTACATCTTTGTACCATTATGAAACCAAGAAGGTTTCATTTATTTGGACCAATTCCTCCTCACTTTCAAAAATTTTTGAGATCTCTGCACTCAAATTAATGTCAAGGCAGTCTAGATTTGACTGAGTCATTAGCTTTGCCAAGCCTTGACCTTTCACCAGTTTGGTGGGTTTGATGTCAATGTCATACTCCAACAATTTTTCTATCTACTTGCCCCTTTTTCCATCCGGATCAGCCTGTGTCAAGATATCCTTTATTACAACATTTGGAACATAAGCGACAATATGAGAATGCAAAACATAGATTCTGAAATATTTCATGGCTTTCACCAAGGTGTAAGCTTGCTTCTCTATGATATTGTACTTCAGTTCAGCATTTTCTAATGTCTTAGTAGAGAAAGAAATAGGTTGTTCAGCACCTTGATTTCCTTTTATGCAACAAAACTCCGACATTTGTATCTTCAGAAGCAAATGTAAAGATAGGAAATTCCTTGATAAAATCTGGGTTGATAAGTATTGGTGCTTGTGTGAGCGCCTTCTTGATCTCTTCAAAATATTTCTTTGCTTCAGTTGTCCACTTAAAGTTCACTCCTTTCTTCAACATCTTTATTATATTCTTGACAACCTCAACAAAGTTAGGAATGAAGCGTCTAAAAAAGTTCACTTTTCCTAGAAAGGATTGAATCTCTTTCCTACTTCTTGGCAGATCTAGCTTTTGAATTGCAATAACTCTATTAGGATCAATCCTAATTCCTTCCTCAGAAATGATATGACCAAGAAGTTTGCTTGATGTTAGAGCAAAAATACTTTTAGTAGTGTTAAGAGAAATACCAAACCTTCTACATTTCAACAAAATTCTTTTAATATGTTTCAAATGATCTTCCTCTCTCTTTGAAAAAATTGTGATATCATCGAGATAAACAACCATGGATTTATCTTTTTCTTTAGAAAATTCAATATCCATTGCTCTTTGGAAAGTGGCCCCAGCATTCATAAGACTAAAAGGAATCTTGGCGTACATGAATGTTCCCCATGGCATTGTGAAGGTTGTCTTCTCTTGATCATCTAGATGTACAAGAATCTGATTGTACCTTGAGAAACCATCAAACTTAGACATCCTTTGTGAACCAACAGTGTTTTGCAAAATTAAATCCATCTTAGGAAGAGGATAGCTATCTTTTAATGAAGCTTTATTCAAATTTCTGAAGTCTATACAAATCCTGATCTCTCCACTCTTCTTTCTAACTCGAACCAAATTAGCAAGCCAATTTGAGAATTTGATTGGAACAATGATTTTAGCATCAAAGAGTTTCTTAACATCCTTTTCAATCAATGACATAAGAAGAGGATTAATTCTTCTTAGCTTCTGCATGAAAGTTTTCTCATTCTCCTCAATAGGAATGGTATGCTGGATAATAGAGGAATCATATTGTTTTAAATTAGCATAGCTCCATGGAATTTGTGTTAGCCCGACGACAACATCTTTAATCAAACCATTGCATTGAACTATTTTTGAATCAAAAGAGAATAAATCCTTATATGTTCTAGTCACCTGCAACCCCAACCTTTCCATGATTACCTTTGGCATAAGATTATGAGAGGCCCCTGAATCTAACATAGCATTATGTAAGGTCATATCATGAATGCTAATGCTTATGTAGAAAGGAGGAAATTCTTCATTTTTTTCATCTTCAAGTCTTGGACCCAAGTAAATAATAGGATTATCCTAATGTACATTTAAGGTATCAGCTACTCCTAGTTGTGAATTAAGCATCTCTACAATATTACTTCTGTATTTATCTACCTTGAGGATTTCACTAAAAGGGACTGATATTTTGATTTTCACAATTTCATTCTCAAGGTTAAAAGTAGAAACAATTTTCTCAATTTCTTTAGTAGGAGATGGATTTTGAATGTCCCTTTTACCAGGTGGAGAATCAATTTTATCCTCAGCATATTTTAGGTTGTCCCTCTTGTCTTCAACAACCTTTACAACATCCTTCTTAGACTGTGTTTTGCCTACTATAATTGGCACATTTCTATTCCTGAGGTTGTACTATTTTTGCATTTCAAAGATAGCATGTTGATAACCCTTTAAATAATCTGAAGGTTCCTCCCCTTGTTTGGTCATACTGGACTCATTATGTTCTTCCTTAGTCAAGTAAACTCCTGACACTTCTTCATCAAGACAATGGATGGATTCTTCAGGAACTTCTGGTTCATCTTCTTCATCAAGTAAGTTCTGCTAGAAAGGGGGTCTTACTGGAGGATCAGGTTGTTGATTCCTATTCTCTCTTGGCCTTTGTTGGTTTTGAAGTCTCATAAACTAAGGATTTCTAAATTGAGGCTCTTGTTGCACAATAGGAGCAGAGGTTTTTCCAGTAGCCAACTAATCCATCAACTTCTCCATAGTCTTCATCATTGAATCAATTTTATCTTCTGGAGTTGAGGAGGAAGGTTTCTCTTATTCTTTTAGTTTGGCTTTTAACATCTTTGATTTTTTAGCAGCAACCATGTTTACTTCTACTTTAATTGCATCGTTTTTCATATCAACAAGTGTAGCAGAGTCTCTCTCTCTAAGCAACAGAGAGAAATCAGAATCAAATGCTTCATCATATCTCAGTTGTGCCAAAGATTCAGGAGGTTTGAAATGCACTGGGATGGAATTAAACACTTTGTTAAACCTATTTGAGAAGTTTTGAATGGTTTCATCAAGTTCTCTTCTAAGATTATTGTATTGAGTAAGAGCTTGAACCAGATTAGTTCTATTTCCCTACTTCCTCGGGAAATTGTCTTCAAACTCTACCAAATTATGAATGCTTCCGCCTGGAAGAGCTTTAAACCATTTTCTAACTTCCCCGACAAAGGTTTGTGCAAATAATCTTAGCTTCAAATCTTCATCATCAACTTCCTCTCTATCAGCAAAATCATTGAATTTGTCTACATGTTCTTCTGCTGTGATTTATTCATCACCACCCCAGGTTTGAATTCTTGTAGCATATTTGCTTGGAAGGTCATGCAAAACAGCAGGGAGTGCTAGTGGAGCATACCTAGCAAGTACGACCATGACAAAGAAAGGACCAGTGATGACAGGTATTGAGGAGATAGAAGGAACAACACTGATATGAGGTGGATTTCTCTCTGAATTTTCAAGAAGTCCTGAGGACAAAGTAGTCGATGACAAGATTCATGAGGTGTTGTTTAGATCAGAAAATGAAGAAGAACTCATTGGGATTATTTTAGGTTTGCAAAAAAGAGGAATTGACACTTCATCTTTAATATCACAAAAAGATAACAAGGAATTTTGGGAAGTTGTTACTTCTGAATTACATTGAAAAAATTTTCAATAAATTTTGGATAGCCAGTTTGTTTCCAAAGTTTTATGATTAGTCTTGGTCAAAGTCATTTTTATTGTTTTGTTTAAGGAGTCTAGAACATAGAGTGGAGTCTTGTTCCCATTAGCAAATAAGGTCAAAAATATTGTTTTACCTATCATTAATCCCATATTGATTCAAAGGTGTCATGTGTCAAGGCTGTTTCAAATATTTTGCTTTCAATTTCATTGGTTTGAATTCAAAAGTTGGAGAGATAGAAATACTAGTTTCTCCCGAGGTCACATCTGCAGTCACAGAAGAAGAAAGTTCAGATCAAGGAAGTGGTACAAGAGCAGTCTATTGATAAATAGTCCAAAGAAGAGTAACCAAGAGCGAGCTAGCTATAGAAAAAGGTAAGACAATGGTTACTGAGGGAAGCCCAGTTTCAAAAGGAAGTTGGAATGATTTGCTTCAAGCTATTGACATTGAAGAATCTCCTCTGGTTCAAGCAGACTTAATACACGCAGGTAAAGGCAAAACAAAAAAAAAGGCCAAAACCTCTAAAAAACTCAAATTTGATGATCAGGCTTCTGAATTTGTTTTTAAGCCAAGGAAACCAGTGACAAGGTGTTCAAAAGAGATACAAGAGGCGCTGCCTGAAGCAAGTGAAATAGGGGAGGTAGCAAAATTTCGTGAGGATCTTGTGGTTTCATCAGAAATATCATCACAGCTGCATAAAAATGACAGAGGTAAGGCAGTTATCTCTCAATAAGACGAATTTAGTTTTGGAGAGTTGAAAAAGAAACTGAAGCAAGAAAATCATGAAATTGCCCTCAGCCAAGAAAAACTACATAGCAAGTAAGACTTAGTCCTAAATTTGGATATAGACTACCTTTTGAAGTTTACCTTGAAGAATGGTATCTATTTATTCAGTTTTGAAAAGCCTCATGGTATAGGGAAAATCCATTTCAAAGGAAAGAGGGCTCAAAGAAATTAAATTTTGGCCTTAAATTGTGTTTTTGAAATTACACAGCAGTTTTGTAGCGTGCTACGAAACTGCTGTAGGTGATGCCTAATGCAGTAGTTTCGTCGCGCGCTACGAAACTGCTGTAGCTGCATATTATGATTTCATGGACCAATTTTGAGAGAAAAAAAGTAAATCTTTCTAAAGAATGGTTTCTAAAAGGGAGTATTTACAAGGTGTAGACATCCAGCAAGGGCAAAATAGGTAAAGAAGGACATTTATGAACTCCAAAATTTTATGTTATGAAAACAACAATCAACTTCCAAGGGGATTACCAAGAAATAGAAAACTCATCTCTGAAAAGTGAAAGAGGTATTCATTCTTAATATACTGAAATACATAAACCTCTTCCACTTTCTTCAAGTCCATTATGATCTGGGAGAAATGAATAACCAAACTTGCGCTACGAAACTACTGGAGGTGCAGTTTTTCACAAGCATATTTCTCCTGTTTTAAACATGTTTTTCAAAGACATATTATGGGTAGTAGGAAAGCTATTTCAAAAAACCAGGAGGGTACTTTTTTCAGCACTGATTTATCTACAAAAACCTCCTTCAGTTTTTCCAAATAATTTTTTTATGAGAAGATATGAGCTCTATCCCAACACCTATTGTCTAGCCAGAACAGAGCAAGGAACAGTCTCCTAGTTTCCAGGAACAATAAAAGGATGAGGCATCAAGGGCCAGCTGGAGGGTTATGAGCACCATCAAATTCGAATTCACTGGAGTTATGGGTGTCAAAAGGAATGTTTAATTCCTAGATAATGTTGTTTTAATCATAATGAGGAGTTACACTCCTAATTGTTTTAGGTCTCTAGGACTGCTAGTTAGCTGTCATTTTCATTTAATAGTTAGTTTTAAGTATAAATAGCTGCCATAGTAGGATGAATTCGAATTCCCCTCATGCTGGAGGAGGAATCTAAGTCATGTAATGAACTCTATATATTGGAGAAGATGTAATGCACAAAGGGTTGGAATTTTTTCAAAGAACACCCATACTGTGCTTTTGTAGAAGACTGTGTTTTAATGCAATATAGTGATTTGGCTTTACTCCTTAGGATTCAGAAAGAGTTAAATGTTTAAATTGTCCTATGGTTGTCTTCATTTCATTGCTTGCAGTAGTATGAATGCATGATTACTTAGAACTCGTTGGCTATGCTCTAACTTCCTTCATGTATTTGTATAATGTGTCTCCCTACATATTTCTGATGTGTTACTGATATGTTGAACTCCAGATGCCCTAGCTTCCATGTAAAGCTAATATTATTTTCATAATGAAGCATTTCTTGACTCCATAAGCCCAATGGATGTTTATTGATCATGTTCAACCATTCATATTTTTCACTTGTTTCATAGAGTTAGCCATCTAATCTTTATCAAAATCTTTAACCTAGTGAGAGAGCCCCCTCAGGTTGACGAGGCTAAGCCTCAGCCAAACGTTGGTTTGAAAGAGTTACACAAGGTATTCCTAGTCAACAGCCTATCAGGGGTTGATTTTTTGATAACATAATGATTGCGACAATGGAGCTTGTGGCGGTCATCTATTAGGGATCGCAACAGCCCAGAACATTTTGCATGCAGGCTACTTTTGGCCTTCAATTTTCAAAGATTGTATTGAAGCAGTCAAACATTGCCACCCTTATCAAATCTATACTCGGAAAATGCGCACTCATCCAGCTCCACTTTTTCCTATTATCACTTTCGGTCCATTTATGAAGTGGGGCATTGACTTCACTACTTGTAATCCGCCTTCGATGGCGAATCACAAGTATATCATTGTGGGTGTAGACTACTTTACGAAGTGGGCTGAGGCCATGCCTACTTACAAAAATGATAGTGAAACAACAACCTTGTTTCTCTTTAATCAAGTTATTTCATGATTTGGTATCCCAAGAGAGATTGTCACTAACCATGGCAGTCACTTCCAGAATCAACTGATGACCGAATTGGCTTTCAAGTTGAGATTCTGGCAGAAGCATTCGTCTCCATATTATCCTCGATCCAATGGGCAAGTCAAAGCCATGAATAAGTCCCTTAACGCTATCCTACGAAGGACAATTGACAAAAATCGATCCAATTGGCACATCATGTTGTACCTAGCACTTTGGGCATACTGAACCTTGATGAAGACTACCACCGGTTTTACTCATTTTCAATTAGTTTACGAGCTCGAACCTATTTTTCCTATAGAATGTGAAATTTCGTCCCTTAAGCTAGTTGTAGAACTTCTTCAAGAGACGTCTAGTCTCGAAGAATGCCTCATTCATTTGGAACATCTCAATGAGCAATGTGCAGATGTCGCCATAATAAAAAAGCCCATAAGAAGTGGGTTAAAACTCAATATGATAAAGTTGTTCGTCCTCAGGTTTTTTCTGGAGACAACCTTGTCTTAGTCTATGACCAAGACAAAGGCGCCCCAGGGGCAGGAAAATTCAAGTCTATGTGGTATGGTCCCTTTGTAGTCAAGCGATTTTTGGGAAAAGGGGCCTATGAATTAATTGATTTTGAAAGGAACTAGCTGGCGGAGCCCCAAAATCAGCTCTACCTTAAGAAGTATTTTTCTTAGGTTCCGATCGAGAAATTTCTTGTTTGTATATATTGTATTTTTGTACATATTTGTCTGGAATTTTGTGATATCAACATTTTTTGATCTTCTTTGGCAGGTGTTGATGGATTATTCAATATTTTTTGAATTCACCGATGGTGCTAGTCAGCACACTCGAAATCTTGCTTCTGCAGCTTGGGTGATTTATTATCCATCTGGTCAGTTGATGGTGTCAAGGGGAGTATGTATTGGCCCTGCTTCGAAGAACATTACTGAATATACTATCGTTATTAATTTACTATCCAAAGCAATTTGTTTTGGGATTGATTCATTGATAGTTTATCTAGACTCACAGCTGGTGGTGTCGCAATTAAATAACATTTATTAGGTTTATGATCTTTATTTATATTACCAATTTTTGAGAGTGAGAATGTTGCAACGATCATTTATTTGTATTACATATGTTCACATTCCATGATCTAAGAATTCACTAGTAGACTCTATTGCTAGTTAAGCATTAGATTGACACATTAATCATTCATCAAATTAGACAATATAAAAAAAATTGAATATGTATATATTTATATCATAAAATGCCTATATATAGATAAAGTGTTGAAAAAATATTATACAAAATTGGGATGAAATGCCCTCAAAATTTAGGTTCATGCCCATAGTTTTGTCCAGTCATACATCGGTCTGTCTATTGACTTGGCTCAGGATGAGCAACTAAAAAGTTAACTACTGCATTGGCTACATGCCGAAGTATGTGGACCTAGTCCCATGGTACCCCTACGATGTGGCGTTGCATCTCCTCAGGTAGATCCTCTATGGCTATCATAGGTACATGGTAAGTGAGTCTCACTAAGTTTCTCTGAATCGCATATAGGACTCTCTTTGTCTCAGTTGTTTCCTCTTCAGCTCCTCTTCCGCGATGCCTATGCCTCGAAAATCCATCTGGTCTCACTGGACCCACATCTGGAACATGGTAATTTTGTCAGTATTTTGCCTCGTCAAAAATATTTTAAGTTCATTTCATATTTAAAAACCCAAAAAATCTTAAAAATTTACAAAAACTTATAAAATTGTTACTTATGTCTCCCCATGTTGTGTTTGGTGGCAACTCCAAGTTTGGATCTCCTCGGAAATCCATACCAGCATACAGGTAGTCGTCAACTACGGTGATCTATTGGTCCCACCACGTGAAAAACTCATCATCAAAAGTCATATTGAGCATGTCCTCGCCTCCAAGGTGTTTCATCAAGTCAACCCATCTGCCCATCTGTGAATCTTGAGGGCTGCTGATCGAGATAGGTACTTTGGGATGTAGCCCAAGTACCTTCTCGAAGAAGAATGAGCATAAGATAGTCCCATATCCAAAGTTCTTTGTTTGACCCTTCTGAATAGAGGTAAATTGGCTCTTCATGTTGGTCAGAAGAGGCATGCACCAGTCAAAAACTGTGGTAAGGCATTCCATTGCTAGGCTCATGGACACTCGTGATGCCTGATGCAGTGAAGTTGATCCATTTACCCTTGCAAGGGTAAATAGCATAATCCTTAAAGATAAACTTTCCATGTGTTTGATTGGAATCTGACTTCCAATCTTGTCTCGATGTCTAGGACAATATATATGTACATAGTCTTCTACTGAAATACTACTTCTTGTCTTGCTAGTCTAATGCACAACCTCCCCTCTTCGGAGAGACCTGTAATAAAGTAGATGTCTTCAACCTCAATTCGTAGAGGCATCTGGTCTATTATGAAGGCATCATCCTCCACACTCTAGTAGTGGATCAGTAGCTCGAGCAGGCATGTTTTAGCTTTCATGTTTGGAATTTTAAAGAATTTCAATAAGCCACAGCCTCTCAGAGCGTCTAGTGCATTTGGTCATTCATTACCTCATTGTCAATTATTGTATGCTGTCCTTCTCTCCAAGTGATGATCATCCTCCAAAAATTGAAGTTTCAACCATTAGTTTTTGTGTTTAAACTTTAACTCGCGTACACATGGGTTCCCTTTGCAAACAATCACGTGTAGGGCCGTCGTATACACGGGTTGATCACATCCAACCCGCGTGTACGCAGAGTGGGATTTTTGGGCATAAATTCGCATGGTCAAAACTTTAAGAAAACTTATAAAAACTATCACAAAACATTACAAGCATGATTTTAGGTTTACCTGGTAGCTTTGGTGTGATTTGAACGGTCAAATTGTTAAGAAGAAAGCTTGCTCTTTTTTGATCCACACCTCTTTCCTCCAAACATAAATGAAAAAACTATGAGTCCAAAAGTCATTATATAACTTTGAAATTGCAAAATATTTTTTCAAAAATTGATTTTTTTCTCATGGATTTTTTGATCGGTGGGTTTGGATTGTCGAGAGTGGGTTGTTTTTAAGGATATTTTGGAGACTTCTTCGAGATGTTATTTCGGTCCCATGACCGCTGATCCGTCATAGCAGGTATCGTTCACTCACTGGAATATAGGTTAGGGAAAACCTTTTTTCCATTGCATCTTGCATACTAACCTCCATTCAACGATACATTAGCCATAGGGTTGACCCCATCATATCTTGGTTAGAAAACCATTTTCACTCTTCAATTTTTAAATCATGATACGATGGTAGAGCCATCCTTTACATGGGCATGTTAGCTAGAACCTAGTTGACATTCATTTCCCATGATGCTATATTGAGTAGGCTTGGGAGTCCTCTTTAGTTTTGCTATGACTTATGCATTGAAGACACATTCTCCTTTCTTTTTTGTTGATTTATGGCCTTATATCCTAGAGGATCCTTTGTGTTGTTGTATTGCTGCATTGCATTTTGACTATTTGCACCTTTTGGCCTTGAGTCAGCTTCACTTGGACTCATGTTTAAGCCACTTATTTGACCATGTCTTCTACAAAATCAACCATCAATCACTTAGCTTCTGCAACTTGACGCGTCCTTTTACCCATGGAAAGAACATCCCTTTGAGTGTCCTTGACAAGTTTCACCTCCCTCCATTGAGCATAGGAATGTTCCCATACCAAGAACTAGATCATTTGTTTCTTCAAAAATCGTTCATTCCACTATACTATAGCATTCTTTTATTCTTTTTCCAGCTTAAAGAAAAAGATAAAAGAAAAATTATATATTCCAAAAAGAGTGGGAACAGGACAACATTTCCATATTCTGTTGGCAACTAGAGTTAGTTGTGTTTCCCTTGAACAAAGCACTCAAAAGAAAGTCTCTCCTCCATTTTGGGTAGGATTTAGTTTGACTTAGGTACACCTTAACCTTATTATTGAGTCAGTACTCCTCCAATTGGTTACCTCTTCCAATCATATGGAGAGTTTTCTCATGCTTCCTGCATGACGAACTTATACAGAGTTATCATATGTTTCCATATAGTCATCATTGTGTTGTGCTTTTGTTCAAGGGAAGTAAGCCTAAGTCAGCCTCTCTATGGTGTCTCCTGACTTATTTTTTAGTCAGCCATGCCTAGTTGTTAGTGTCATGTTTTTCATCACATCAGTTATATTGGTCCTTTGCTCATGCCAGTTTGAGAAGATCTCCATTGACTTCTTGCTGGTGGGTCTTGTCCTTATCGATGAGACATATTACTCTGAGGGCAGGCCTAGAGCCACACCCTAGCGCTATTTTCATTATTGATAGGTCACCTTGTGCTCAGCATCGATCAATATCATGGGTCTCTGACTGAGCGGTTTCCCTTGTGATCGACATCACCTTTCATTATCACACATTGGGATTCATGCAATGCCGTGGTTTCCATTTGACACTATTGGTGGACTCTTCACCTTTGTGTCAGATTTCATTATTGGTTGGTTCAAAAGGTTTCTATCGTGTGCTATCTATATCTTGTGTACGTTGGAAATGTGCTATTTTGGGTTACTAAATCTTTTTCATCTAATTCCTTCCACATTATTGGCCTATGGGTTACACTCATGCTAGATTGATGAAGGATGCTTTAATTCCTTCCTTCTAGTGGATCATTTCCAATATACTACAACTCATTTGCTCTGGGACAAATATCTATAGTCCATTTGGTAGTCCCTTGGGGTTTGCAGTCATTAGTGGCAGTTTTCTTCGCTATCGATGATGGGAAACCATCATTGTCCCCTGATTGATAGATTCTCCCAAGTGTTCGACTTCTACTTATTTATTCACACTTTTTAGATTGTACTGGATACCTTAACTCTCATTTTCATTATCAGTGAGTAGTCTCATGTTTGTTAAAGGTATACATCAATCATCGGTAATCAAACGATTTCCCACATGGTCGACCTTAGATTATTTATTCCCATTGTGTAGAAATGTACTACGGAGGTTGGTGAAGACCATGGGTTGCATCAGCATGTTTTGGTTCATTTTTCAGTTGTTCCTATTGCTGCTAGTTGACACCATCCACCTTATATGTTGTAGTTCTTCATAGCGACATCTTATATGTTGGCATCCGAGTTGCGATGTAGTATCATTTTATTCCATCATGTTCTGTACTATTGGGATCAGTTATTGACATCAGTGATCAGCTTCATCCTTCAACATCATTAATCATCTTCTTATATGTGATATTCAAACCTGTACTTTTTCAATCACAATCAGATGATCCATTATGTACTTTCAGTTCTTTATACTTGTATACATATTGGATTCACTTGTACTTGATATGCGAAAATGCTTTACTTTCTTTGAGAATGGGTATGCCCGCCTCAAACATCATTTTATTTATGATCTCTTTTGATGGCTTGGCAAGCAGAATTCTAGTGAAGTCCTTCTTAGTTTTGATAAGATTCTTTCCATACATTTAATACATTTCGGTCATCACGTACCCCTTCTGACCTCATATATTAGGGGTCATATGTTATAACACCATTTATCACCCTTGGTATTTGTGATGCTTGGTTTATGGCCTAGGGAAACCCCTCCTTCCAGACTTGGTCTAGATATATTAAAAACAATTTTTTATTCCCTGTATGCTAATTTTCCCTAAGATAAAAGTGTGTACACGTGGGTTAGTCAATGCCCAACCCACGTATATGTGCTAAAACACTTTAAAAAAATTAAATTTCCTTGATTATGGGTGGAGTTCACAAGTTTTACTTGTTGATTACCTCCTATTGCCTGTGGCCCAACTGTTTCCCAGCTAAAAAAGTAATTGGGGGAAGTATAAATAGACTTCTATGGGAATGCCTAAGGGAGGAGAAGAGATAGAGTTATTATACTGAGATTACCCTTGATTGAGTCTAATGAATCCCTGTGCCTCATGCACTTTCCCAAGCTTCAGGAAACCCTTTTTTCCTTGATTATAGATATTATCCCTCTTGCTTGAGATATCATGGTGTTGGTTATGGAAGAAGATTGTTGAAGGCTGGGATAGGACGAATCCAAAGGATGGTTCCACTTGGAGCAAGAAGAAGAAGACTCAGGTGAATTCTCTCCATGTTATTTATAGCTTACTTCAATAAAAGAAGAAGACTCAAATTATACTCTAATTCACATATGAATGTTGTTTTGATGTATAATCAATCACTTGCTTATATGATATAAAGTCAAATTTCGTGAATATTATTTACTTCTATACTGCTATGTATATTTGAATTAAATGATTTTAAGGTTCGAAGAACATCGGGAGTTGCAGAGGGTCTGAACCTTGTGGGACCTACTCGAATGAAGGAAATCCGGGTACGGTCACTCTTATGTAGATTTTTTGTATAAGCAATTTGCTTGAGTTGTATGAGTGTTTCTTGGTCTAGTTTTATTCTATTGTGTTGGGGTTATAACCCAAATCCCTAGGCTACTTATTCCCATAACACTTAGTTGACATGTGAATATGACCAAGTATTGGTATGCCTTCCTTAATATCTTTGTCTTGTAGATTAGGTTGGGTGTCATCCTGAAACGAGATGGCTCCTTTACCCAATCCTTCAGAATGTCTATGGAGTTACCTCTACTATTGGGAAATTTGAATGGAGGACTCATGATATTCACAAGCTCTGACATCTGATACATCTCATCATAATCTTTTGCCCACAAGGTTGCAAGCTTTGTCCCACTGACACTGTTTAAGGTCATCGTCTCGAGATCAGTGTGTGTTACGAGAATAAGTATACTAGGGTTTTGGATTAGAACCCCAACAGAGAAAGAGTAATCTACAACAAGAAACACACATACAACTCAGGAAACATGCTTAAATAAACAAACTATGTATGGATGAACATACTTGGGTGTCCTTCATTTGGGTAGTTCCAACAGGGTCGAGACCCTTTGCAACTCTTGATGATCTTCAAATCTGCAAATCAACCAATCCGAATATACATAGCAACATATAGATAAAGCAATTTAATGAAATCAAATTTATATCATAAAAGTAAGATGATTAGTTATACATCCAAATGACACTCATACATGAGTTACAACAAGTTCTCATGCATAAACAAAGTCAATCTTAGGAACAAGACAATGTTTCTTTTTATTGTAGAAAACTATAATAAACATGGAAAGAGTTCACCCGAGTCTTCTTCTTCTAGCTCCAAGCGAAACCATCCTCCAGGTTAGTCCACTCCCAATATTCAATAGCCTCCTTCCATAACCAATACCATGATATCTCAAGC
The DNA here is from genome assembly GCA_000404065.3 of Pinus taeda. Lineage (NCBI taxonomy): Eukaryota > Viridiplantae > Streptophyta > Pinopsida > Pinales > Pinaceae > Pinus > Pinus taeda. The sequence continues at coordinate 156,796 of APFE030242656.1, forward strand.
AAGTGGGAGAATATCAACGCTCAAGGAAACAAGGGTTTCCTGGACTTGGGGAAGTGCTTGAAGCACAGGGATACTTCAGACTTGGTTAGGGGATAATCTTAGTATAGTAATTCTATCTCTTCTCTCCTACCTAAGGCCTTCCCATAGAAGTCTTACTTCTACTTCTACCAATTAGTTTTTTAGTTGGGAAACAGCTGGGAATAGTTGGGCCACGGGCACTAGGAGGTAAGCAACAGGTAAAACCCATGAACTCCACCCATAGTTAAGGATTTTTTTTTTTTAAGTGTTTTAACAATTATACGCAGGTTTGGTATTGGCTAACCCGTGCATACATTCTTTTATCACAGGGAAAAATAGCATACAGGGAGTAAAACATTGTTTTTAAAATACTTGGACCAATTCTAGAAGGAGGGGTTTCCCTAGGCTATAAACCAAGCATCACAAATACCAAGGGTGATATTTGGAGCTATAATAGTGTGAGAGATGATCCAGTGAATCATGTCCACACATGGGAACACGGGGTATCTACATGTAATCTGGTACAAGCCAAACTTGTGAATGTTCACGTACATTTGATATTCTTCGAGGTCATCCCCAAAAGTTCTTTGGAATGTTTCATTAACCTCTTTCCACTTCAGTTGGATGCCCTTGTCTAGATACAACTTCGTATCTTCATAGATCAATAGACTATAGGACACCTGCTCAACTTCTGGTCCAACTGCAACTCCATCATTGTCCTATGATCCTGTTCTCTTAGAAGCCATTAAGACAGACGAAAACCTAAAAGATCTGGAAACAAGCAGCATACATGGCAAGAAATATGTCAGTTGAAACAAAGCAAATCTGGGGAAGGAGAGAGCACATACCTAGGAAACTGATGAGAAAGATTGCACAAATTTTACTGGGAGGCTGGGTGATTGGCTGCCATAACTATGCAAAAGGTAGTCTGGGCTATCTAGGAGGTAGGACTAGCTAATGGATCTGCGAAATATGCAATCCAGTCAAGCAGCTGGTTGCTGGGATTGTGCAATGCACAATTCCAGATGGGAAGGACTGTTGGCCCATTGATAAATTTGTGCAATTGCTTTTTCCAAGCAACCATTTTCCTCTAGAAATGTGCAAACCCATCCTCGAGGCCATTTCTTGGCAGGAATACGTATTTTTGGAGAGTAAGGTGAGCCTTCCTTCCCCAAATTTTTCAATGCAACCTTGGTGAAGGCAGAGCCCAGGCCAAGGTTGACTTGATTCACTGATGGCCAACTGAAAGAAACTAAGATAGTAAATTCATAGAGACACTAAGTGATAGCTGAAGTGATTGATAGTGCGTGCAAAAAATGAATGAAATATTCAACAAACAGATCAACATGCATGTGGGTGGGACAGTTCGCTGGTTGGGCGAACGTCCATGCAAAGTCGTTTCATGCATGTGAAAGTAGTGAGATAGCAACAAAAACTGAAACAAAGCTAGGACAAGCTAGTATACATGTAAATGGAAACAAACATTCAAAGAAATCAAGCAAACAACACTCACACAATCGAATACACAAAGAGTGATAGAAATGCTGAAAAAGATAAGTTGAGGCCACTTACCTGTGAATAGCTAAGTCGGATGTGTCAAAGAGTCCTGGATGTACTGTGGGATGTTATAGCTCCAATATTGATGTGAATGAATGAGCTCTGATGTGTCGAATAAATAAGTTTGGTCTCATGACATGTATGCCACAAATATGTGAAAAAGCAACACTTGGAGGGAAACTTCTAAAACAACTTTGCATGTAACCCCTGGCTACTAAAAATAGCTCCCTGAATCATGGGATTCCTTTTACATGTTGTTTGGTCAATTTAGTGATGTCTAAATTGCAACTTTTAAATGTCAACTCGGGGCTCGTAACTGATGAAGTGAGGTGTACTGTATGTACTTAGGCAACTATTTCTTGAGCTTTTGTCGTTTTTAACTTTTTAGGTTTGTTTTCAAGTATATCTCTCCTAACGTGATGTGATGGAAATGAAATAAAGTGAGTGAAGTGTGTGAGATTTTGATGTGCCTTTTACAACTTAAAAGTACTCTACAAGAAAGCTTGAAATGAAATCAATGCTTAAAGGAAAGTAAAGGCATCAAATAAAAGACTAATGACATTGGCCCAGTGCCTCTGCTACTGAAAATGAAATCTATTTCAAATAACAACTAAACAATGTGAGATTAAATCAAATTTACCTAAAAGAAAGACTAGTCACAAATACTTTAACTTCTTCTTAACCTCTTGCCTTTTAACTGAATATATCATGTGATAAACA
>APFE030242656.1:168958-187723 GCA_000404065.3 Pinus taeda
ATTGTGGAACTTGCTGATTTTGAAAAGATGGAGGATATTGATAAAATTGAGAAAATCTCCCATAAGGATTCTGCATACCTTGCATCCATGCTTGAAAGGGATTTTGAGGTTGGGACCAAGGTTGTTGCCAAGGATTCCAATTTGGTGGAGGTTGAAAATTCATAGGGTTGTTAAAACCTTGATTTTGTTGCCCCTGCCAAGGTCTCCTTGCGACAAAACAGAGAGATTCAATGGTACTTGGATCTTCCTGAAAAACAGCTTTGAGACCAGGGATTGAAGGACAATCCTTGGTTTCATTTTTTTCTGAACAGATCACACATGTTTCTACAACCTTTGCATCCAAGGGACACTCCCTTAGAGCATGTTTCTTTCTACACTTTGGGCAAAAGATAGCTAAAGCTTCAGCTTCTGCTTGCTGTTTATTATGGATCTTAAGAGTGTCTAGTTGCTCACTAGGACTTCCTAAGATATCAGTTTTAAATTCATCAAGCATGTTACCAATCTCAGCCCTACTTACTGATCCAGTTGCAGATTTGTTTGCTCTGAGGAGAGAGGGATCTCTAGGCCCTTTTTGAGTTTTAGATTTCCCCTGTGAGAGATGAACACATAGCTCTGCTATATCATGAAGTGGAAGTTGAGATATGTCTCCTTTTCCCATCATGTTCAAAATATCTATCCATTCATCTCTAATGGCTTTTAATAGAAGGGCTTTCAAAGTTTCCTCATCCAAGTTACTCATTTTTGCTCTTTTCAGGTTATATTGAAATCTTTCAAGTAAATCCTCCAAATTTTCATCTTCTTTTTGTACTATCTTGAATACCTCATCCTTGTGATTGGTGGGCATACAATAGTCCAGGTACCTATCCAAAAATGTTTGTTTCATATCATTCCAAGTACTAATGGATTGAGTGAGTAATCCCATGAACCATTTTAATGCTGCCCCTTTCAATGTTGAAGGGAACAGTTTGAGTTTTTGAGCGTCTTCCAAATAATCATAAGTTCGACATACGACCTCAAACTCAAATAGAAATGTATCAGGGTCCTCATTTCTTAATCCATGAAAGTTTGGGAGGACGGATGACGAACTGTTTTTCATTGTGGCTCGGGAGTCATCATCGACTATGGGAAATCCAAATGAATTGTCTCCATTCCTATTTCCTCCATTGTTTCCTCTACCTCCTCCATTATTTCCTCCTCCACCTCTACCTCTACCTCTACCTCCTCCAAGTTCGGTTTCTCTTTCTTCTGCCATGGTAGTTTCTTCAGAGACCTCAGAGTTCTCTGGTTCCTCTACCAAGGGTGAATGAGGAGGAATTTCTCTTTCTTCCTCAGGTGATTCTATTTCTTCAATTACAATCTGTCTCCCTGTAGAAGGAAGGAAAGAATCTCCTTCTAATTCGGATTCAATAGATGGTGTGGGAGAGTCAACTACTGCCTCTTGAATTCCAAGAATCCTAGAGCTAGGAGTATGAGTTGGAGATGATGGAGGTGTCTCTTGCCTATTTCTTGAAGTAGATGGAGTTGTGGAAATCGAACTCTTGGCTCTAGCTAAAAACCTTCCCCTAGAATCTCTTGCTCTATGCATGTCATTTTTATTTTTCTTCAAGTCAGGGTAATAATTCTTTTTCTGATCGTCCAGATCACTCTAGGTGCAAGAAGAGAGCATACTCAAGAAACTATTAAACCAATAACTTTCTCTTTTCTGATCCTCCAGATCACACTAAGTGTAAGAGGAGAGCATACTTTGAGAGGTTATTAATTTTCCTTTCTTGAAATTTTCTTATTTTTATATATTTTTTTTTAGAAATTGGCTACCTGATTTCACTTCCCCGGCAACGACGCCAAAAATGTTTGGTCAATTTAGTGATGTCTAAATTGCAACTTTTAAATGTCAACCCGGGGCTCGTAATCTGATGAAGTGAGGTGTACTGTATGTACTTAGGCAACTATTTCTTGAGCTTTTGTCATTTTTAACTTTTTAGGTTTGTTTTCAAGTATATCTCTCCTAATGTGATGTGATGGAAATGAAATAAAGTGAGTGAAGTGTGTGAGATTGTGATGTGATTTTTACAACTTAAAAGTACTCTACAAGAAAGCTTGAAATGAAATCAATGCTTAAAGGAAAGTAAAGGCATCAAATAAAAGACTAATGACATTGGCCCGGTGCCTCTGCTGCTGAAAATGAAATCTATGTCAAATAACAACTAAACAATGTGAGATTAAAGTAAATCTACCTAAAAGAAAGACTAGTCATGAATACTTTAACTTCTTCTTAACCTCTTGCCTTTTAACTGAATATATCTTGTGATAAAAAAATAAAAACAAGTCAAGCAATTGTGAGTTCTTGAATAACTAAATCAAGCTGCACTAAGTGATGTTTTGGTCCTCAATAAAGATATTAAGTTATGAAGAAGAGACCATCAATAGATAAACAACTTGATGTCTACAAACAGAAAGCAAATATGCAGATTGACTAAGTGATAATGAGGAAATAAAGGCTGCAAAACAAAGAAGGTCAGCAACATAGACAAGATGATCACAAGTGTCACTAGTTATGAAAAAGAAAAGAAATAAATTGTCCCGGGCACACCTAAGAAACCTGCATAACACACTGATCAGTCATGAAAAAGTACAGAAATGTAAACAAGCAGGAATTGAAATGTATGTACAGCTATTAAAACAAAACAATTAAAGGCATTATATACATGAAATAAGAAAACGAAATGCGGGAAATTAAAATACTGTACAGGCCTTTAGTAAACAGGGGCCCTCTACCTACTCCAGCCGTTCCAAGGATCAATCACACGTGTAAATGGAATACCAGTCTTCTCATATATTATGCATGAAATAGAAAATACAGTGGGAGTTCAAAAGTACATAACAACGGCTAACAACTAACTTGTCCAGCGTTCAAAGACGCTTTATTTATAACTGAAGAAGGCGAACTAACTTAACGAAATCTAAGTAATTTGAACAGCTGAATAAAAACACGTAGTCTTGCTACGTCCTCAGATTTAGGAAACGGTCATTGTGGGCATTCAATCCGTTGTTGGATTATGTTTCCCACTACCTTCATAACTGAGGATGATGCCACCTGTTCTTCACGTGCTCTAAAACAGAACACGCAGAGCCATGCCACCGCCAATGACCTCTGTTTGACCGAAGTTGCCTCCTCGTTGACCACGGGCTTTGATGACTGGTTTGGATGATATGGAGGGACACACACCATGTCCTTGGTTCCACGAACTTGCCCATGTGGCTCTTCTTCCCGGAGGACACCTGGAACATAGCATTTAATAAAAAAGCTGCGGAATCTGGGGTTGGCTGCGGAAACCGGGATCAACTGTGGAAAACCTTGTGTGAGCTACGGAAACGCGACACCTTGAACCAAAATTCTAAACCAAACATAGTCATTAGCATACTTAGAAAACCATGTAAAAAGTCCTAAAATACAACGATTTGAGAAAATTGATGGTGGGAATGAGTGGCAAAATAGGGAAATGAATAGGAAAAGGAGGCTGGGAGGATGTGTAAAGAAGTGTAGGTTTGAGGCTCAACATGTTGTCTCTTGCTATTCCGAGAAGAGAAATTCGTGCATGCATGCGAGTCAAATTTCATCAGTCCTGGGTGGAACTGGTCAATCAGACTGTTCATGCATGCAATTTCTCAACTGCTTGGGAAAAATGTGCATTCTGGGTTGAGAGCTAGGTTGATTACCCAGGAGGATTGTGCAATTTCTGGGTAGAGCAGCTAACTGCTGCCCAAATTTGCACAAGTCTTGGGTTGAGCAGCCTTTCTAGGGAACTTTATGCAAATCCTGGGTTGAGCAGCCTTGTTGGGGAGCTTTGCGCAAATCCTGCTAGGAGTGTTGGCTGGTAGGATTGCGCAATCCTAGAGCCCAGTAGGCAACCAGAGAGGATTGCATAATTTTTGGAGGGAAGGTTGGTTTCCGTCTAGAAATGCACAATTTTCAAGGGGAAGCTGCTCAGCCTGCAGTTGGACTAGGTCTAGAGAACAACCTGTGAGGGGAATGCATCAATTTGTGCTTGACAAGCTTCCTTTGTGCATGAAAAACACTGAAGCTTGAGTACTTGATGAAGCAGGACAAAGTGATGTGAAAATTTGGTAGGGAGGCTCCAAAATAGGCTAAGGCAAAATTTTGGAGGGTGGTTGTAGCTACTAAAACACTCTACTAGCCTCTCTAGATAGGGTGGTTTTTGAGTCATTATAGTTTTTCCTTTTTGATTTTGATTTTCTAAATGAGATCTTTCAGCTTGTTCTCCTTGTTCAGTTGGTTCTTCTATGATCAGAGGAGAATTTCTATGTAATACTTTCCCAAACCTTAAATGGACATCATTGATGGGAAGAATAGAGTATGTTGGAAAGTATGTTGCTTCTTCCAGATTGTATGCTGGTTTGTCCATTTTGTTACTTAGATTTGCTAGTCGTTGAGTTGGTAGTTGAGTTGGTCTAGGTGGAGGTTGTTTTGAAGGCAGCTGAAGCAACTGAGGTTGAGTTAGTAATGGTGTAGGATTTTGTTGTGGAAATGGCATGGATTATGGATATTGTTGGAACTGTTGGCATGGAAATGATTGTTTATATGGTTTTTGATATTGTTGTTGTTAGTATTGTTGAGTATACATTTGTTGAGGTGGTTGGTTTCCATAACTATATCCTCTACAACCTTGTGCAGGTTGGTTTTGATATTGTTGTGAAGGCCAAACCTGCCACAACATTGGGGTGTTCCATGAATTTTGAGGAGGATACTGATAGTTTTGTTGAGGGAATTGCTAAGGAATTCTTGGCTACCAAGGTCTTCTTGGTGCCGCATAGTAAATACCATCTTCCCCTTGTACTTCTTCCATTATATTCATTTGCAATTATTTCAACTTTAGATAGTTTTTTATTGAATGGTTTTCTGTGCAAAGGCCACATACCTGAGTACTATCTAAAGGACATTCTCTTAATGGATGTTTCTTCCTACACTTGGGACAAAAGATTACTAAGATTTGATCTTGTTCTTATTTATTTTTATTAGCTTTCAAAACATCTACTTGTGTTGCTAAAGTGCTCACAAGGTTAGTTTTAATTTTTTCTAGCAAGCTCCTTATTTCTACTCTTGTTACTCCTCATATTTCTAACTTTGAATCTTTTGAACTAATATCTCTTCTTCCAGTTTTTGATCTTCCTCTAGAATATTTTTGACATAGTTCTTCAATTTCATTAAATGGAAAGTTTGAAATGTCTACCTTTCCCATTACATTAAGAATGTCAAGATATTCATCTCTTATACCTTTAAGAACGATTGTACAGATGGTATTAGGGTTCAAATAATGTTGTTTAGATTTTTTAAGATTGTAGAGAAATATTTCCAAATACTCTTCTAAACTTTCATCTAGTTGTTGTGTCATTCTAAAAACATCCTCTTCCGAGTCTCTAGGCCTGCAATAGGTTTGATACTTTTTAAGAAATATTTTCTTCATGTCATCCCAAGAAGTAATTGTATGTTCTCCTAAACCCATAAACCATTTTAATGTTGTTGCTTTCAAAGTAGCAGGAAAGAGACGAAGCTTGTGTGTGTCATCTTGTTATAGACATATTTGGGCACTACAACCCCAATCACATATGTCCATAAAACAAGGGCTTATAAACCCCTAAAAGTGTTGTTTCATACCCTAAAGGAACATGGTCAGCTGATTACATCATTTCCTAGAAGTTCTCCATGAAAAAATGCTCATAACTGATCAAAACAGGACCATACAAACTGCTTCATGCTAAGGGGTGTGATGCATCTCACATGTCACGTGCAAAGGGTGTGATGCATACTGAAAAGTCCTTCTATAGGGTGTGATGAGTGAGAGCAGACAAATGACATAGGTAGTTTGCTAGGTGGAAACCCAGAGAATCTTCTAGAAGCTGTTCATTTAACACTTGACTCTCTAAATTCGCCCAGGGATGAGTAAGAGATCATGAAATCTCGAAGTGGAACCAAGAACTATCAGTGAAATGACACTAATCAAAATCCCAGAAGTTGACTCACCCACCTGCAAATATCTATATATGGATCCCTCATCCCAGAGATCCAAAGGATGGAATTTTTTATTTTGTAAGGAAGTGTTGTTGGTTTCTCTGCGAAACATTGTATTGTTGGGTGATCTAGCTTTTCATGAGGTGAAGAGGGCTTTCATGCTGGGAGGATGGCACTCGATTAGACCACTGGGTTGTAATCCTCTCTTCTACTACTTCTATCAATAAATCTATTTTAGTTTTCCTCCATATGCTTGTATATCTCTAAATCTTGTATTGGTGTATGCATTTGTATGGTTAATGTACATCCGATGCTATATTGTTTATGGTTATAGATATCTATGCTTTGACTCTAAAGGTGTTATTTGAAGCAGGAGAAGTGAGGAAGGAGTGGCGAAGCTCTGTCAAAGGAGGGAGGAAAGAAGCAAGGAGCCAAGCAAAAGACTGAGGTTGGTACTCTCTACTTCTCTCTCATCTATCTCTCATAAAGGAAAACACAAGTAATTTTGGTTTGTTTGTTTCTAAGATAGCTACCCATCTTAGTGGGACTAGCAGCTCTCAATGGAAAATAGTTTTCCCAACAACAAAATGGCGACTTTGCTGGGGAGAAAATAGTTTGATTGTTAGTTACTGTTGTTTTCTTTATAAACTACAGACAAAGCCTAAAGTTAAGCAAGCTAGCCTTCGAACTGCTTTTGCTATGCAACTGAAATGTAGATCATGATTCTTCAGTCAATCTTCGGGTTAGTTTATGAACTAAAAATCTGAATTGCAAACATCCTAAGTTCCCTGGTGGTAGCTCAAATAACCTAATTAGATCAACCCCTATACTTTGTGTTTGCTTCCTATCATAAGCTTAGCCTAAACCCCTAAACTTAGCTACAAAATGTGAGTGAAAACTAAGCTCAGTCTCGTCCCTGGACCATCGCACTGTCTCTCCTTGGCAACCTGGATGCATCACACCTCCCGTGTGCTGCAGGTGAGATGCATCCCTGTTTCCCTGTGTTATAGGTGCGATGATTGAGTGAGACTGTTTCTGCCTCCAGATTTTGGTTTTTTCTTCATTGTCTTTAGCTTTATTCAGTAGTTTTGCTATCTATGATCAGTATATCACTGTCGAAACCTTCTTCCTTTTCATTATTCAACCTCCACTGATAAAGAATTGTGAATTTGTTTTATGTATTTTTCATCATTTACAATTCTCCTTTGCAAAAAGTAGCTTAATCGAACTATCGTATTTTGATTTGAAAGTGTCGCAACTATCGTTTTCAGTCAAGAAAAAGAGTGCCATAAAGTCTTCCTCTTTTAGATAGTCGATTACACTTTTGCTATTGTATTTGATTTGAATCAACAATTCTTTGAAGTTTCGAAAGCAGTTTTCAAGTCGAAATTGAAAATGTTGTCTTAGTCTTCCTTTCATTTTTAACAGAAATTGCTAAAGTGTCGCTTTGAGGAAAGAGAGTTCAGATCTGTACTTAGTTTTCTTTTTGTCATTCTCACATTAAGGAAACTGAAAAAAAATACATGCATGTGCATTTGCATTTAGACTACATGCGGAAATTGATTTAGGAAAAGTGCATCTAGTGTGTGCTCTCTGCTCTATGTTGAAAGAATTTTATTTACCTTTCCTTAGTAGCTAGGATTTTCATTACTAAAAGAAAATAAATGACTATTTATCATCTTAGATTGCATATTTAGGAATTGTATATCTACATCACGTGGTGAACCTTAAAGGAAAACTTCTTAAGAAAGATCAAATGTAAAATAAACCTCAATGAACATAAAAATTCTTTGGAACCTAATGCATAACATCTAGAAGTCTAGGTTAGAGACGTATTCCGGCATCGTAAAGCCTGGTAGCTATTGTTTTCATCATAGGTTGGGTGATTTCTCCTCTTTGATATGACAATTACCAGTATGGACTTTTGCTCCCATGTACCGTCGAGTATATATTGGGAGACAACAATAGGCTATATCCTTTATCCTTAGGAAGTCATGTCTGCAGCCTTATCGATCGCAACGCATTGAACACAACATTCAGGAAGATTGACTATCGTACGTAAAAGTATATTGCAGTTTTGCGATTGGTTTGGTAATCCCTCTGTCTAGATTTCCAGAGTAGTCACTTTCATTCCTTTTCAGACTCCTTAAAAGAAAAGGTCCATCTGAGCACTTGTCACTTCAAGCTCATTAAAATTCAAAGGTGACTAGAGTCACCTTTAGCTTTTTCTCGACTCTTAAAAATTGAAAAAGCAAGTTGTGTCAAAGCGTCATAAAATTCATTTAAATCAGAATAACGTTTTCCCCTTTTAATTTTGAGTTGATCAAGTAATCCGCAATCGAGGAAGAAATTCAATCAAAACCCCATTGTTCGCAGAGACTAACGAGTCAACCATCTTTGACTCCATAAATGAGACCATTCTGGGCCAAGTGATCCCATTTAACTGAGTCAAAGTCTCCTGGTTTATTTGAAACTTGTGTTTCAACATCCTCAAAGACTCTAGTTACTCCAACTATTTTTGGTATCCCTGCCTCTACAGAAGAATTTCTGCAGTTACAAGAGGACATTAGATATTGATCCTAGTGTAATGGTAAACACTTTTATTGCTGAACTAGCTCCATCTAGGGCTGATTCAGAAGGTGTCACCTCTCCAACATCTGTCGTTGTAGAGTATATACCTTCTTTGGCACCAGAAATATTTTACGGACTTGACGATCTGCCTCTTCTTCCTGGACTGATTACTATAGAAGAGATTGTGGAGGATCTTCCATCTAGTACTCTATTGCATTTTGGAACTGGGATCCACCTATATCCTTCTAATATAGAAGTTAGTCACCCTTCATCACAAATTCCCGTAGAATCGCTAGGAAATCTTTTGGATAGACTCAATATGTTTGAACAACCATCGACATCTAGGACTGTGTCATCCAATATAGTAGTAGCAAAACCTCCTACCACCACTCCGACAATATTTGCTAGTGTAGCATCTATCCCAACTAGTTCTCAACCACTAGATGGAGTCCACCGAGGGACTGTTTCGACAGTATGGTTTGTTCCTATTTGCTCATCCGGAACCTTATCTAGAATTTCTTATGTTGAGTCTCAGCAAATTAATCCTTCACAACAGTATCAATTTGGACAGTCCAGTCTGTAAAGGAAATTTTCTCTTTGAACACTAGATTGCCGCCATATGGGGGTAGTATGCTTTTTCATTGTTCCCTCCAGGAGAAAAACCATATGAGAGTTCACAACAGAATTCGGGTCAAGCTAGAATTGCATCTAGTGGTTGGGTACCAATACTGCCTCAATAGCTGAGAGTTGTATATTAAATGCAACAAAATCAACTTGTGTCAAACATTCCCACTACACCGGCTATTGTGCCGGTGTCGCCAGTACAAGCGTTGCTTGTTGCATGTCAACCTCAAGTCTCTCAGATCATAATACAATAGTGTCTTGTCTCTGCGACTCAATCACAACCGACGATTAGTGGCTCCTTAACTGAAGTGACTCAGGCTCAAAAGAGTGCTCTAACCCCTCACCTTGGTGAAACATCCAATATTGGACAACAACAAATAGTCTCACAGTCGTGGCTAGTGCAATATCAACAACCGCAATTCCAGCAAGCTTATCGAGTAACTGAGCAACAAAGCTTTGCAGGTAATGGGTAGCCGTATATTCAAAACGGTTACTAACAATCATATTATAATGGTTACACCCATCAACATTATCAAAGTTATCAACATCAAATACATTATGCTGGTATGCAAAGACCCATTGCTCAGGTGATCCCATCTTATCCTGGGTATGCTTTGCCAAACCTGAATCAAGATTTGCCTTTTGTAGAAACTTTAGAACTACCAGATCCAAATCGACTAACAAATGATCCAATTGCTTATGCCCCTTGGTGGCCAACAATTCCTCATAAACTTATATCAGATATTCCTAAATTCAATGGAAACTTGGGTGAAGATCCGTCAAATCATGTGATGACCTTTCATTTGTGGTGTTCATCCAACACTCTCAATGATGATTCAATTAGGCTTTTCCTTTTTCAGCAAATGTTAACTGGTCCGATAGCAAAATGGTACATCGAATTGCCTAGAGCTTCATTTGATAACTTCAATGCCCTTGCCACCACCATTTTAACCCATTTTCAGTTACCCATAAGGTATGAAACAGAAACAGATCTTCTTACCAATTTTAAGTAGACAACAACCGCTCACATATCTGATTATATTCATGAGCGGCAACGTCGTCGTCGAATGGTAAAAACATATGTTCTTGATCAACTGCTGGCTGAATGGTAAAAACATATGTTCCTGATCAATTTCTGGCTGAATGGTTTATTAAGTCACTGTTACCTTCTATTACAGAAGCTGTGGCTAAGGGGGGAGTTGTCATTGAAGAGCAAGTCATTGCTCATGCGCAATATCTAGACTTGATCTATACTTAGTCTGGCACACTCTATGATAAAATTCCTAATGCTCCTAGACCAAAGTTTTATGTTCCTCCTCCTCCTAAACCAAATAAGGACTCTCATGCTGGTGACGATGAGATTGGCACCTCAAGTACGCAACTGCAAAGGCCTCATCTAGTAAAGCCCTTGTAATTTCCAGTAAAAAGGCAAATGACAAACTTCCTGCCTCAGAGGTTAATGTCGTGTCGACCAACAAAGGAAAAGAACTAAAGCAACTAGGGGGAAAGAAGAAAGGGAAAAGAAAAAAGAAGAAACAAGATTATTCATCTCCTAAAAAATCTTTTGAAAACGCTTCTGGGCAAAAGAAATCTAATCGTCCATGTCTCATATGTGATAAGGACCATTGGAAGAGAGATTGTCTGCATAAAGCTGAGATTAAGAAGTTCTTCAAGAGTTCAAAAACCTCAGTAGTATTGACCAATCTGTTTCCAAACCCAGAAACCAATCTGGTTGCTAGCAACAATGCTTCCCCATCCCAAGTTCTTATGTTGTCCATTTTGAAGCAGCAAAATGATGCTTTGATATCGACAAGGAATAAAGATTACGGGAATCCATAGTTGTTGAACAACAAGGTTGCAGATGAACCTAGTAGTTCGACAACAACTTCAATAGAAGTTGTGCCGCCCATCATTCCTGAGCTAACAATAAATCTTCCAAAGGGAGTAGTACACAAATCGACATTTGATCCTCATGCTCGAGCAACACAAAATTATAATATAGTAGAGGATCTGGCCCAATTGCCATCTACTATGTTGACACTTGAAGTACTGCAAAATTGCCCCTCCCAAAAGCAGGCTCTATTATCAGCAATAGGTAGGATTGACCCAGTGGATTCCAATCTTGTGGTATTTAATCATAAAGGATATGAACCTCAGTTACCGGCTCAAGTCGCTTTCCTCATACAAGTGAAAGCCCTCAACAAAACTATTAATCAAACAATTATTGATGAGGAGGCATCTACCTGCATTATGTCAATGAGTTGCTAGAAAACTTTAGGCTCAACACCCTTGTCAAGACCATCAATGAAATTAAAAGCATTCAATGGACAAACATACACCCCATACAGGATTTTAAGTAACTTACAAGTTGAACTGGGGGGCAAGACAGTAGAAATTGACGTCGAAGTTATTGATGGAAACCTCGATTACAATATCCTACTGGGAAAGCCCTAGATTTATGCTATGGCTGTTGATGTGTCAAATTACTTTAGAAAGATTGCATTTCCCTTTCAAGTAGGAATTACAATCGTTGATCAACAAACCTTTCTCCCCAATAGTTCACAAGTTATGGGAAGCATCCCAATGATCCATGGAAGCTTTCAATCGCTTCAAAATATCAGAGTAGGCCTCCTAAAAGACCCAACATTAATAGGTACTTTTTCCCTACCGCCTACGAGTAATATTGCAGAAGTGGTGACGATGGAAACCTGCAAGATGATATCTTCTATCTCTACGAAGATTCAGAAGATTTCCAAAAATTTTGTTAGCATGGATCATCACCAGGTATTGCCTCCAAGCCCAATAGAAATATTGTAGCAATCAATTTTCTTGACCTAGGTAGCAAACCCAAATCAACGCTCATCGAGTGTTTGGATAGATAGGTCTAAGGAATATAGCACCTCTTCAGATCCTTGGTCGCATGTACATTCTACAGACGAAGGAATCATTCAATCAATGATGATAGAAGAGACACCATGGGAAGATTACCACCATCATTCCCATCTTCTGGATTACGACGAAGATTGTTCCAACAACCTTAATCATCCTTCAGTTTTTGATTTTCTATCAAATACTGTAAATACGATGGATTCTGAGTGAAATCTATCCAATATTGAAGAAATTATTGCCATAAATATCTCGACCAAACCTAATATTGTAGAGAATATTCTTGTCAGAAAATCTTGTTCTTATTCAGTACTAGAAATATATTGCGCTCTCTTTCGCAAATTCAGAGATGTATTTGCATGGTCATATGAAGAAATGCCATGCATTGACTTGAGCATAGTTGAACATGAAATCAAAATGTATCCAGATGTCAAACCGGTACAAAAATGGCTTTGGTAGGTGCACCCGAAGAAAGCTGCTACCATCAAGGAAAAAGTTGAAAACTTTTACATGTCGGTTTCATTTACCCAGTTCCTCTAACTGATTGGGTATCGAATATTGTTCTTGTGATGAAAAAACAAAGAACGATTAGAGTGTATTACAAGGGTGTAAATCATGCTTGTCCAAAGGAAAACTACCCTACACCCTTCATCGACCAGCTAATTGATGAATGTGCTAGATGCAAAATCTTTTCATTCATGGATGGATTTTCCTGGTATAATCAAATTAATATCTACCCACAGGACCAGTCAAAGATTGCATTTATATGTCCGTGGGGCACATTCGCATACCACAAGCTACCTTTCGGTTTAAAGAACACAGGGGCAACTTTTTAGAGGGCTATGAATTATGCCTTCCATGACATCAAGAACATCGTCCAACCATATCTCGACAATCTACTGGCTCATTCATGAAAGTGGGATGATCATCTGCAACACTTGAGAGCTATATTTCTACGTTGCCGACACTATAAGATATGACTCAATCCGCACAAATGTGTATTTTGTGTCAGTTTTGGTCATTTACTTGGCTTTATGGTTTCTAAGGATGGGATTCGACTTGAACCATGTAAGGTTTAGGCGATCATCAATATGCCTCCACCTTCGAATTTGCTTCAGATTCAGAAACTCCAAGGGAAAGAAAACTTTCTAAGGAGGTTCATTCCAAATTACACCGAACTTCTAAAGGTTATAAGAGTCTTTTGAAAAAAGAAGTGCCCTTTAACTGGGATCAGGTTACGTAAGCTTCCTTTGATGCTCTAAAAGAATCCCTAATAAAAGCATCATTAATATATTCTCTTGAATATCAAAAATATTTTAACCTGTATCTAGCTATGGCAGATACAACCATCACAATGGTTTTAGTTCAAGAAGACAATGGAATCGAACATCCTATTTATTATTTAAGTTGGAACTTAAATGATACAGAAGGAAAGTACTCCTATGTTGAAAAGCTGGCTCTAGCAGCTGTTCAAGCAGTACATAGATTTCGACACTATATCCTCTTTCGCAAAACTACCATTTTGTCAGATTGCAACCATATGACTTACATTCTATCACGTCAGTTACTTGGGGGCAAATATTTGAAATGGATAGCCATTTTGCAAGAGTTTTCTCTGGAATTCATAAAATCCAAATCAAAGAAATCTCTGGTTATCATAGAGTTACTATGCAACTTCCCATTGTCATCCAACGATTCAACATCCAAAGCATCAATCATGGATGAATCTTTGTTTCTGATATCATCGAGTGATCCGTGGTATGGAGATATAATCATCTATCTCCAAACCCAAACATAGAGGCCTAATACCTCTCACTCAGAACAACGACATACTGGATATGAAGCAAAATACTACATGATCGTCGGTGATACACTTTACCGTCGTGGTATTGATACAGTTCTGTGAAGGTGCCTCATCCATGAGGAGGCCGGAAAAGTCCTCAATGATTGTCATTTAGGAGCGTGTGGGGAGCAACAATTTGGTTACGCTATGGTGCAAAATGTTTTACGAGTAGGTTACTTCTGGCCAACAATGTTCAAAGATTGCATAACTGTAGTCAGAAGTTTCCATGCTTGTCAAATCTTCAACCGTAAAACCAGAATACCACCCACACCTTTGCATCTAGTAGTTGTTGTTGGGCCATTCACCAAATGGGGCATATATTTCATGACATGTAACCCCATCTTGGCTGGGGGGCATGGGTATATCATAGTCGCAGTTGACTATTTTACAAAATGGGCCAAGGCAATGCCTACATTAAACAACAACGGTGAAATGACTACTCTTTTCTTTTTCAATCATGTAGTGTTCCACAAGCTATAGCCATAGATCATGGATAACATTTTTGCAACCACATGAAGGTTGAATTGGCTACCAAATTAGGACTGTCCCATGATAATTCTACTCCATATTTGAAATTCCTTAAGTGCATGCTGCAAAGGATGATTGGAGTCCATAAACGAAGTTGGCATCTAATCCTATACTCGGCCTTGTGGGCATATAGGAAATTGGTAAGAAATGCAACCGGATTTACACCCTTTTAGGTGGTGTATGGCCTGGAAGTGGTATTGCCAGTTCAGTGTGAAATTTCATCTCTGAAGCTCGTAGTCGACCTTATCCCCAGAACTTCAAAGGAAGAAGCTCATTTCTTGGAACTAATCCAATTGGATGAAACCATTCGTGACGCCACCCTGGCTAACAAAGCTCATAAGAAACAAGTCAAGGCACACTTTGACAAGATTGTCAAACCTTGTGTCTTCTCAGAAGGCGACATGGTCTTACTTTACGATCAGGAATCTGATAAATTGGGAGCAGGTAAGTTCGAGTCATTGTGGATGGTTCCCTACATTGTTAAGCGAGCCTTAGCAAAAGGAGCCTACGAGCTAGTAGATTACGATGGGATTCCACTATCGCAACCTCGAAATGGGTTGTACCTTAAGCATTACTATGCTTAACTAAGTGCAGTAATCTCTTTATATGCTTTTGTTACATTTTTGTTTTCATCAAGAGTAATCGTTTTGGTTAGGTAATCCACTTTTGCATTTGTTGCAGATGTCGAACCTATTGGAATCATTTGTTGGATATGTCAACGGAGCTAGTCGTAGTACGCAGAACCTATATTCTGAAGCCTGGGCCATTTTTGATCCAAGCGGCGAGTTAGTGAGTTTGAGAGGGGTATGTATTGGTCGGTCAACGAACAAAATCGCTGAATATAGTGCATTGATAGAGCTTCTCTATGATGCCATCGCACATGGAATATGCTGACTTGTTGTCAGGCTAGACTCACAACTCATCATCCTACAGCTTACCAACATCTATTCTGTTTGAAATCCAGCTATCTATCGTATGTTCCTAAGGGTCAGGATTTTGGAAAGCTCGTTTGATTCTATTCAATATCAACACATTTCCAGAAATTTAAACACATTAACTAATTCATTAGCAAATTCTGTGTTAGATAGATATTTGTATCAGTTATAAAAGAAAAGAATTTTAAACATTTGCATCAAGATCATATAACTTAACCGAAATAAAGCTCCAAAAATAAAAAATATATATAACTATTTATAGTTTTTACAAAATGTTCTGTGTCCAGGACAAAATTGGTCATACGACCTAAAAACTCAAAAATGCAGGAAAGCACCCTAGACTAATGGTGTTGGCGATAATAAGTCACCGCCTGTGCGATCATACGTAAGAGCCTAGTCCAGCGAATCGGCACGCCAGTAGTATGGTGCTGTAATCTCAGAGGTAACTTGTCGGTCCTCACATCCTAAATACCAAGGGTGAGGCCCTCGATTTGATCCTGCAATACTACAAGGGTCTCAGCTACGTCTAGATTGCGAAGGACAACCCTCCCTATAACCTCTCCTCTTGGAATGGTAGCTGCATTGGTCCAATATTTGCACAGGTACATGGGTTTGATTAGTCTTGATAACATTTAAAAAAACAAAATAACATTATAAAAGCAATAAATAGAGATATGGTTAGATCTTTTACATATAACAGCCCACTGCTCGCTAGCCGGCAGCACCAAATCTAGGTCGCCCCGGAAATCCATCTCAGCATATGGATACTTGGCATAAACCATCTGCTGATGGTTGAACCACTCAAAGAAGGCATTAGAGAATGAAATCTGTGACTGACCAACATGTTTGGCCATAAGATTAACCCATCTCTGCATGTATGGTTATGTTGGTGCTGGCACTCTGAGTGAAATGTATTGTGGCTGCATCAGTGGAATCTTCTCCAAGGCGAAAGTGGTTAGAATAGAACCATAACCAAAGTTCTTTGATCTTCCGTTCTTCACCTTGGTAAGTTGTTCTTTATCACCAGAAGTACTACATCACACCAGTTGAATACCTTTGGTTCAAGGCATTCCAAAGCATACTGCATATAGGACCTATTGGTCAAGTGAAGAGTCGCGCTACCAACCAATCTAGAAAAGGTGAATAAGATAGTCCTCAAGGACTGGTCAGTGACATCTTGAATACTGATCTTGCCGTCCTTGCTTGGCTGAGATCCGTCTCTACAAAATCGGCGAATATGATCCCTCATGGATTTTCCCCCATGGGCGGAACCTAATAGTGAGAGAGGGGCACCACACTATTATAGACATTTTTAGGCACTTCAACCCCAATCATAAGTGTCCATAAACTGAGGGCTCCTAAGTCCCTAAAAGTGTTGCTTCACTGCCTAAAGGAACAAGGTCAGCTGATTACATCATCTCCCAGAAGTTCTCAACTGAAAACTGCTCATAAATGGTCAAAATTGGACCATATTGAAAGCTCAGTGCAGAGGGTGCGATGCATATCACCTTCCCAGTGTACAAGGTGCAATGTATATTGAATTTCTCCTCTGTAGCATGCGATGGTTGGGAATGGACAAATGGCAGGGAAAAAATGCGAGGTGGAAGATCATGGAATCTTCCAGAAGCTTCCCCTCTGACACTTGCCTCTCCGTTTTCAACCAGGGATGAGTAAGAGATCATCATTCTCCAAGTGGAAGCAGGAACTATCAAAAGAGGACATTAATCAAGATCCCAAAAGATGACTCACCTCCCTATAATAATCTATATATGGATCCCTCATCACAGAGATCGAGAGGCTGGAATTTTGTATCTTATAGAGAAGTGTTGTTGGTTTTCTGGTGTAATTTCATAGTGTTGAGTGATCTAAGCTTTACCTGAGGTGAAGAAGGGCCTTCTTGCTAGAGGATGATGCTAGATCAGAACTTATGGTTGTAATCCTCTTGTTACTTTTAATCTTAATAAAGCTATTCAAGTTTTCCTCCATATTCTTGTATGTTTCATTATATATGCATTTGTATGGTTAACACACATTTGGTCCTGTGTTATTTATGAATATAGATCTTTGTTCTTTGATAGTAGTATGTTGTTGTGATTCCATAGGTGCTCTTTGAAGCTGGGCAGACAAAGCAGAAGCGAAAAAGCTCTATCAGGAAGGAGAGGAAATCAAGCGCAAGACTAGGGTTGGTCTCCTTTGTTCCACTCCTATCTATTTTCATAAAGGAAAGTGAAAGTAGACTTTACTTGTTTGTTTCTAAGATAGCCACCAATCTTAGTGGGAATAACAGCATCTGAGTGGACACTATTCCCAGTAACAAAATGGAGAATCTACTGGGGAGCGACTAGATTGTTTGTTAGCCTATCTTTGTTTCTTTTATAAACTTACAGACGGAGCTTGAAGCCAAGCTAGCTAGCCTTCGAACTACATTTGTTATACAAATGCAAAGTAGATCAATGCTGCTTTAGTCTATCTCCAGGTTTTGTTTATGAATTAAACAATCGATCTGCAAACAGTCTAATTTCCCTAAGTGGTGGCTCTAGTAACCTCCTTAGATCTACCCCTGTGTTCTACATGTACTGAACATCACTTACTCAACCTAAATCCCTGAATTGAATTGCAAATTCTGAGTAAAACCTTGTTTAAAGTCTTGCACTGGTACCATCGCACCCTGCCTTCAAGGCATTCTATATGCATCTCACTTCCCGAGTGCAGTAGGTGTGATGCATACTGGTTTCACTATGTAACAGGTGCGATGGTCAGGGAAGGTTAACTTTACCTTCAAACTTTGGTTTTTTCCTCACTATTTTCAGTCCTATTCAGGAATTTTGCTGTCTATGGTTAGTGTATTTCTGTGAAAACCCCCTTCTCTTACATTATTCCACCTCCAAAGTGCAAAGAACTGTAAGTGTTTTTATGTATTGTGCGCCATTTTCAGCTCTCTTTTGCAAAAAAGTAGCATAGTCGAACTGTCGTTTCTCGATCTGAAAGTGTCATAGCTGTCATTTTTAGTTTTAGAAGACAATCCTATTGTTATTGATAGTCGATTATATAGTTACTATTGCATATGATTTGAATTAATAGTTTTCAAAGTATCGAAAAACAATTTTCATTTCGAAATCGCAAAGTGTCTCTCCTACCTTCACTTCATTTTGAAAAGAAATTTGTTGAATACTGTCGCTTGAAAATAATTTAGATTTGCGCATAGCTTTCTTATCATCATTCATAGATTAAGAAGGCTGAAAACAAATACATGCATGTGCATTTGCATTTTTACTGCTTGGTTTGATTTAGGACAGTGCATTTAGCGTGTGCTCTGTGCTCTTTGCAGAAATATTCTTAACTTTCTTTCC
>APFE030242656.1:188654-217390 GCA_000404065.3 Pinus taeda
AGGTGGAAGATCATGGAATCTTCAGAAGCTTCCCCTCTGACACTTGCCTCTTTGTTTTCGACCAGGGATGAGTAAGAGATCATCATTCTCCAAGTGGAAGTAGGAACTATCAGAAAGAAGACACTAATCAAGATCCCAGAAGATGACTCACCTCCCTATAATCATCTATATATGGATCCCTCATCACAGAGATCTAGAGGCTGGAATTTTGTATCTTATAGAGAAGTGTTGTTGGTTTTCTGCTGTAATTTCATAGTGTTGAGTGATCTAACCTTTACTTCAGGTGAAGAAGGGACTTCTTACTGGAGGATGACGCTGGGTCAGAACATATGGTTGTAATCCTCTTGCTACTTTTCATCTTAATAAAGCTATTCAAGTTTTCCTCCATATTCTTGTATGTTTCATTATATATGCATTTGTATGGTTAGCAAACATCTGGTCCTGTGTTATTTAGGAATATAGATCTTTGTTCTTCGATAGTAGTATGTTGCTGTGATTCCACAGGTGCTCTTTGAAGCTGGGCAGACAAAGCAGAAGTGACAAAGCTCTATCAGGAAGGAGAGGAAATCAAGGGCAAGACTAAGGTTGATCTCCTTTGTTCCACTCCTATCTATTTTCATAAAGGAAAGCGAAAGTAGACTTAACTTGTTTGTTTCTAAGATAGCCACCAACCTTAGTGGGAATAGCAGCATCCGAGTGGACACTATTCCCGGTAACACACACCTTGATAACTTGGTCAAGAAGTAGATATCCTCAACAGTCAAAGGGATGGATTTACCCCTAATTTGGAACACTTGGCTTGTAGGATCCCATGCATCGAGAAGATATTGTAACAAGTTGATTTATTGACTCATGCTGGATATACGGAAGAACTTGAGCAAGCCACAGTTTTGCAATGGAGTATCTGTACCGAGATCATGTAAGGCAATCATATCCTCTTCTTCATGCTCACATTCACACCATGTAATGACCATCTTGCTCTGATGAATCTCTGAAAAAAAATAAGGGAAGAATTAGGATCCTGATTTGGGCAAAAACAGGAAAAATTTCCTTGAAAAATCAATGCATAAACTTTCCTCCTTGTGTCCATCACACCCTAGCTGTGTACTGGGTGGGATGCATACTGATTGGCCAATGGCCAACTTAGTATGCATCGTACCTTTTGATGTGCACTAGTTGCGATGGGGAGAGAACGAACTATTCAAACCACAGAGGCCCAGAAAAACAGGAAAACATGCTCAAAATAAAAAAAGGAAAGAATGCAATTGAAGAGCTCAAGGTTAGCTCCTACCTGGTCTAGACAGAGTCGAAAATAGTCCACTGAATCTCCCAGAATCAACTGATGAAAATTCAGGGGGAAAACACCTCCAAAGCTCCAACAATCCCAAATTTGAATGAAATGGTAAAAATGAGAGGTAAAAACTACTTTGATGTTACTGTTCATGTAATTCAAGTAAGGTATTGGTTTTTTAACTCATTTTTCAAGCATGTATTTACATTTCTAATCAATTTGATGGAGCAATTGAACATGTAGTACAACCGTCAAGAGAAAATAATGTTAATGGTGAATCGAACATCTCTAACTATTATCACGAGCAAGTTTATGTGAATTTCAAGCTCATTGAAAAATAAACCTAGCAATGAGCATATGTTCCCCCAAAGTTCAAGCTCATTAAAAAATGAACCCACCTTTGGTAAGTAACCTTTGTGATCACATTGCTATTAGTTTTTGAGCCTCGGTCATGTTCTTACCATCACCTCCACTTTTTAGCCAATCATACGCCTCCACTTGATTGTTTACCCTTTTGAGGAACAAATGCGATGAGTGATTCTGTTAGCCATCTTCTTTACACTACCATGATTGAAAAGTTCCAAACCTTACCTGGAACCAACTGCTACCCGAAAATATCACTCGTTCCTTAAAGACGAGTCTTTTTTAAGCTCTTTTTAGACTCGTAAAATATAAAAATATTGCCAAGCAATTGGCCTCTCCAGCTCGTTAAAGTGAATGGAAGTGTCATCCCTCCTCTATATTTTAATCTTTTTGGACCTGAGGGATCATTACACAAAAAGATCAAGCGCTTGTCTTTTTCGGCTCGTTAAAGTGATCGGAAAAGTTATCCCTTTCGTATTATTTTATACTTTTTCGAACTTAAGGGATTATACTACGAAAAAGGATTACTGGAGTTGCCTTTTCTTCTTTTTTTAGACTCTCTAAAACTAAAAAGGACCAAGTTATCTTTGTCGTTAAACTCATTAAAACAATAGCGACAAACTTGTCCATTAGAGACAAGAGTGAGTTTCACTGTCACTAGGCTCAGTAAAACATAGCGACAGGTTTTCCTAAAGGGAAAATTATAGAACAAGCATATGTTATGCTCCTCAAGATTGACAAAAATAAAGAGGTACTAGTCAGCAATGACTGGGGAAAAATTGGGAAGAAAACTTGAAGAACTTCATTAGTAGCATGTCGCTCTTGAACATGGCACTTTCACTCCATCACCATGATTGAGTTGGGTTGGGTTATTCCATTCACTGGTCATATCACCATTGGTCATTTGTACCATTCATTTTTGGGGTTAATGCTACTAATCCATTTTTAGTGTTATCGATATGTTCAAGAGAAGTCGCTCAGAGAATTCACCAACCCAGCTTACGCCTCATCCGCTGCAATACCTTCACTCTCCATTTTTCATGACCACCACCCTGAACCTTGTATCATCATATCTTTTCACTTCCACAAAATCATTTGCTCCATTTTGTGTTGTAGATGTGGGATTCATTAAGGTGCTCCTACAATGGGTCACTTCTTGTCAACATTAGCTCATTATCCAAGAAGTTGAGTTAGAAACAACCCTTTGAGTACTTTGAAGCTTCCATGCCTCAATGGCAAGTTTCTCACTTCCGGTGATAGGTTTACATCAATGGCCTTTGACCGAAAGATTTTGCATGGTGTTCGACATCGACTCATGTATTCACACCATGTGAATTATACTACAATACCTTGAGGTTCATTATCATTATCAATGATTCCTCTCATGCCTGTTGGCAGCTTACATCATTGGTTAGTAATTAGGCAATGTCTTTCCATGTTCAACACCAGAACATATTTTCACATGGATTGACTTGTACTTCGGGTGAAGATTGAACGAGTTTGAAGACCCCGGATCTAGTTTCATCCATCCGGGCTGCGATATATTCAGGAAAATAAAGACAAGAAATGTTCTTCATAACTGCACAAATGATCATCCAAACTAGGGATGATGGCTCTACAAGAATCATTAGTCTGCCACACAGACGATTGTCTGTCCTATGTACATGAAAATGAATTTATAAAGCTGAGCATGGGAATGCCCGGCTTAGCTAGATCATGAAAATATTATGAATATAATGTATTTTATTGTATCTTGTTACATGTTTCCTTCCAGTTCGAAAAGCCTCGAATCCTCATGATAAAGCATTTCACTCAACATCAGAAGATTTACGACCTCATGCCTTAGGGGGCAACTGTTATAGACATATTTGAGCACTGCAATCCCAATCACATATGTCCATAAACCAAGGGATTCTAAACCCCTAAAAGTGTTGTTTCATACCCTAAAGGAACAAGGTCAGCCGATTACATCATTTCCCAGAAGTTCTCCCTGAACAAATGCTTAGAACTGGTCAAAACTAGACCATACAGACTGCTCAATGCTAAGGGTGTGATGCATCTCACCTGTCACATGCAAAGGTTGCAATGCATACTGAAAATCCCTTCTATAGGGTGCGATGAGCGAGAGCAGACAAATGGAAAAGGCAGTTTGCTAGGTGGAAACCTAGAGAATCTTCTAGAAGCTGCTCATTTAACACTTACCTCTCTGAATTCACCCAGGGATGAGTAAGAGATCATGAAATATCAAAGTGGAACCAAGAACTATCAGTGAAATGACACTAATCAAAATTGTAGAAGCTGATTCACTCACCTAAAAATATCCATATATGGATCCCTCATCCTAGAGATCCAAAGGCTGGAATTTTGTATTTTGTAAGGAAGTGTTGTTGGTTTCTCTATGAAACATTGTATTGTTGGGTGATCTAGATTTTCATGAGGTGAAGAGGGCTTTCATGCTGGGAGTATGGCGCTAGATCAGACCGCTAGGTTGTAATCCTCTCTTCTACTACTTTTATCAATAAATCTATTTGTGTTTTCCTCCATATGCTTGTATATCTCTAAATCTTGTATTGGTGTATGCATGTGTATGGTTAATGTACATCTGATCCTATATTATTTATGGTTATAGATCTCTATGCTTTGATGGTATTATGCTACTTTGACTCTATAGGTGTTCTTTGAAGCGGGACAAGTGAGGAAGGAGTGGCGAAGTTCTATCAAAGGAGGGAGGAAACAAGCAAGGAGCCAAGCAAAAGACTCCAGTTGGTACTCTCTGATTCTCTCTCATCTATCTCTCATAAAGGAAACACAAGTAACTTTGGTTTTTTTGTTTCTAAGATAGCTACCCGTCTTAGTGGGACTAGTAGCTCTGAATGGACACTAGTTTTCTTGATAACACATTTTTGTATCCATAAATTCTACACAAGATATCAAATTCGAACATTAATGAGTTAGGATCTTCTGTTGACATTCAATAAAAGTTAGGCAACATAGAAGGTGGAATGTTTTTCATTTTCACTTCTTCTCCTAATATTATTGTTGTATCTAATGTTGGAAAGCCAAAAGTAGCTTATTGGTCATCATTATTTTCTTGTTTGTTATCATGTAGTCTTTTGTTATCATACTCTGTTTTTCTCTCTTCTTCTATTTTTCTTTCCACTTCTCTCCTTGCTTCTTCCTGCCTTAATCTTTTCCATTCTTTCTATTGTCTTTCATATTGAATTCTTTGTTCTGGAGTAAGGATAGTGGATCCTTACCCTTCTTCTGTCATAGTTTCAACTATTTCTATAGAAATTTGAGTTTCAACTTGTTCTTTTTTTTTTTCAAAAATAGGTTGATCGTTTGGTTCAAGAATGGACTGATCTATTTTTTTAACAATTTTCGTTGTTTCCTTTTGTTTTTCAATAGTTGGTGTTCCTTTTGGGGTTTGTTTTCTTTTTACTTCCAAGGCTAACAAGGTTTGTCGTTCAATTAAAGTCAATCTTTGTCCTGTTCTTTGTTTCTCTTCTAATCCCCCTAGAGTTGGTTTACCAACAACTGGTGTAGTTAGTTCTAATGGTCCTACCCCTATGGATGGTTGAATTTTTGGGGGGTTTTTCTTAATGAATCTATCTTTTTGATCTCTATCTCTAGGCATAAAGAAACATAACTAAAATAAAAACTAATTTTTTGTTGTTTTTGTTTGTGTTTTTATTTTTTATATTTTGTTTTCATCCTCTAATTGACTATGTTGATGAATGCTTCTCTGGAAATGGTGCCAAAATTTTGGGTCAATTTATTGAGTAAATTAACACAAGTATTTTAAATATCAATCTAGGTTTGTAGAACTTAGAAGCATGTCCAAAATATATGGATATCAACTATAATCAGATTTAGATGATAAGTTATGGAAACTGAAGGGAATGAAATTATAAACTAATTATAAGTGTATATTACAAATATAAAATTCAACTACATAATTTCTAATTCATGATGTAATAAGCAAGAGAAGTAGCTCCTAACTTAGGAGAACCAGATTGACCTTCTTCTATAATACTACTTTATGAATAGAAATAAAAAACCACTAATGAACAATAGCTTAAGATGCATAAAAGAATAATTGAAGAGGCTCCTAAGTAAGGAGGTCCATGTTGTTCTTAATTACAAATTCATTCATCATTAATGCTATTGTTAGAAAACTAGAAATTTAGAAAATCACTTGAAAGCACGAGAGATGAATTTTAGTTTATATTCATTAATCAGATAGAAGGAGAGTTTAACTTAAACACTAGTTTGCCCCTTCATATACATATTAGAAGCAAACTAAGATTCATCAAAAAACATAATAAATCATCATACATCTAATTAAATAAATAAATCCGAAGCAAAACTAATTTACGAAAATTAAGCTAAATTAACCATGAAGTGTACTTAGCTTGGTGTGGGGGCCCTCCACCCTTGCCTTGCACACTTGAAGAGATTATCAGCTACTGCAAACTCAGTCAATCATCCACATCATTGAAAAACACAAATAATATAGAATAGGTTCCTCACATTAACTAAAAATATTCAAAAATCTCAATATGAAATTATAGAAATTCTACATCTTCATGCTTTTAATGTTTTGGCTTAAATAGAGAAATATGAAACAAACTAATATAAAATGTCTCTAACAGCTATGTGTATCCTTATCCTATCTATCTAGGTCGATTTAATCCATCCAATCACTAAAAATCTGGAAAATCCCATGAAATCCTAAAATTGGCCTATTTCCTAGGGATTTCCTAAATGACTGGTCCTGTCTGACCAACTTTGATTGGGCATGTTTAAGCTCGTTTTGAATGAACCGATAGGAACATATTCAATCTTAGTTCCCAATTTTTTTAGAAATGTTCTCATATCATCCATGTGTCCTGCAAGTATGACATCAATGAAGCCATTATGAGAATTTCTGGTCCTATCCAAAAATGCACTTAAAATCCAATTTTTGTAAAAACATCTAAAAATTGTAAAACTTAATTTATGTACCTAAATAAGCATAAATTGGTTGAAATGGGGTGTACATGATTGTAAGTTGATGGATATCAAGGAAATTAAGTGTATGTAGTTAAGTAAAAATGTATAAAAAACAAGGGCCAACAGTTGGCTTTCCCATCCTTTGGCACCGATCGCATTGACTAGTATACCTTCTCACATCCTGATGAAGAGTGGGCCAATAATACCCAGCTTGTAACACCTTGAATGATGTCTTCTTGGCTACAAAGTGACCTCCACAAGGCCCATCATGATAGGTCAGAAGGATGGCAAAGACTTCCTCCTCCTTGACATATCTTCTTAGAATTTGATCCGGGCCAAGTTTGAAGAGGTTGCCCCCAATCCAAGTGAATGGGGCACTCTTCCTAACAATCTTACTTTTCTCTTTGGAGGACAAATTCAGTGGGAACTGTGTAGACACCAAGTAGTTTTTTATGTCAGTAAACCATGGAGAGAGAACTAAAATGGCGATTAAGTGTTCATCCAGTAATCGATCATCAACCAATTCTTCCTCCTCTGCAGACAAAGTTAATCTGGATCAAAAAAATCTGCAACAACATTCTCCTTGCTAGGCTTATCAATAATAGTTAGATCAAACTATTGTAATAAAAGTAACCATCTAATAATCCGGGCATTCACATCAAGTTTATTCATCAAATATTTAATTCCAGCATGGTCACTATGTACAAATGTTTGGTAACCTATAATGTAATGCCTAAATTTGTTCAATGAATGCACAACAACTAGGATCTCCTTCTCAATTACTGTATAGTTCAGTTCGACCTTTGACAGATTCTTACTAATGAAGTAAATGACATAAAGTAACTTGTCATATATCTATCTTAGATATGCTCCTATGGCTTTGTGAGAGGCATCAGAACGTATATGGAAAGGAAGGGCCCAATTTGGGCCTTGGAGAATAGGTGCAGTGGTCAACTTGTCCTTTAGGGTGTCCAAGGCCTCGTGACAACTTTTTGACCATTAAAAATTCAGAGCCTTTGGAAAATAACCCAAATAAAGGAGAAGCTAACTTGCTAAAGTATTTTATAAACCTCCAACAATATAAAGCTAAACCTAGAAACCTTTTGACATATCTATATTTTTGTGGAGGTGGAACCCTTTGGATGATGGATATTTTATTTGGGTCTACCTGCACTCCTTTCTAGAATATTGGATGACCTATAACAATCCATGCAGTCATCAAGAAATCACATTTTTTGATATGAAGGGGCAGGTTCATTTCAATGCATTTGTTCAGAACCTTACCTAAGTTGGACAGAGCCTCTTGGAAATCACACCCATAGGGTTTAAAATTATCCATATAAAGTTCTACTACATCATGGACTAGCTTGGAAAAGATACTTAGGACTACGCTCTGGAAAGTGGTAGAGGCATTGCATAGGCCAAAAGGAAGGACCCTATAGGTGAAAGTACCCCAAGGAGAAGTGAAGGTGGTTTTATCATGGTCTTCACGACTGATCTAGATTTGATTGTACCCACTGAACCCATCTAGGAAGGAAAAAACCATTTTCCCTGCCAGGCCATATAGCACCTTGTCAGTGAAAGGTAGAGGGAAATGTTCCTTCTTTTTTGCTTTGTTTAACTCTCTGTAATCAACACAAATCCTCCACTTTCCATTTTTATTTGGAACCAACACCAAAGGAGAGACCCACTCACTATTTGATATAGGGTAAATGAATCCTCCGTCTAGCAGCTTTTGTAGTTCTTCTTTGACTATATCCTTGATAGCTAGATTCATTCTCCTTCGAGGTTGTTGGAATGATTTTCAACTTTCTTTGATATAAATGTGGTGAGTACACACCAAGGGGTGCGCTCCCTTCATTTCCTTTTAACTCCAAGTAAAGGCATCCATATGTTCCTTTAGCATGTTGTACAACTTCTCTTCTTAGTGTATAGAAAGAGATGGGTTGATTTTCAATGTTCTCTCAGGGCCAAATTCTATGGTTTTGACACAGGTAGGGTTTGAGTCAAATAATCATAGATCAATCTGATGGTTGTTCTTGGTTTCCTTTACTTCTTCCTCTAAGGACAAGGCACTGGGAGTTGGACTTTGGAGTATGTGTTCAATCAAATCATCTTCATCTGGTTGTCCCTCTCCCATGGTTGTTTCTAAGGTATAGAGTTGGGTTGAGTAGACTTCATCTTTTCCTCCTCTTCTATCCATAAAGGTAAGTCATGTGCTAGATATGGATGAGAAGGAGGGTACAAGACCAATTGCTAGGACATATGCCCATTTTTTATAGTCTTATTTCCAGCCCTGCAGCTGATGTAGGCATCGATAGTGGCTAACTAGGGTCTCCCAAGGATGAGAGGATAACTAGTAAGCTTGGCCTTAAGCTATAGAACTAGGAATTCTACAGGGTATTCCCAAGGGTTAATGGAGACCATCACATCCTCCACAATCCCCCTAGGGGTCACTATGGAACGGTCTACAAGTTGCAAGTCTGTTGTGGTCTTTATTAATGAACTCTGGAGATTGAGCTTGAGCATGGTGTCATTAGTCATTAAATTAATGGTAGCCCTAAGGTAAATCAAAGTGTGTGGGAAGATGGTGCCATTAATGTGCAGATCTACTAGAGGGCTTCCAGGGTCCAAATACGTTTGGCAAATTACTTTCCCCAACATTAAGTTGGACGACTGCCTAATGAAATTAATGGTAGGGATGTCTCTTTTTCACCTCCCTGGATGTTTGAAGCACTTCTCCTTAATCAAATTGTTGTAAATAGGTACATACTTTATGGCTTGGATAAGTGGAATCTTGACACATAGATTTTTCAATTCACATAGAAGTTCATTCTCTCCTGGGGTAAGCTTGACTGGCTGAGTTAATCTCTAAGGAAATGCTGGTGGATTTGTTTAGGGCATTCTTTCCTCTATTTCCTCCTCACTCTCTCTAGGTGGAGGTGGAGGTTGGTTTTCGGGGAGTGTTATCACTTAGAACTAAAAGTTTGATGCATATAATTGCCTGTCCTAGTTTGATGACAAAGGTCTGTGTTAAAGTTGGTTTCATTTTATTTTTCTCACTTAGGATTTGGAGTTTTAAAGGTTTTTAACTTAGATCATACTCCACTCCTATTGGTTCTCCTCCACCCATCATTGTTCCATAGTCATGTCTTGTCTATGCCAAGTCACCGTGTCTTTTAGTGATTTCGCAGCGCAATCTTATTTGCCCATTTCACAGCGCAATCATGGTCTAGCAGTTTCGCAGCGCGTCATGATTAAGCAGTTTCGCAGTGCATCATTAAAAATTATAACTAACAGCGCTGCGAAATCATGGATTCGTGCATTTTGCAGCGAATCTTTCCCGAAATGTCAAGTCCATAGGTGAGTCAGCATTTGTGTCTACTCATGTCAGTCTGTGTACCTTTTGTATCATGTCTGAATGTTCATTTGCCACTACTCCACCAATAGATCGCTGATATGCACAAGAATATCATTCCCAAGAGATTTTACCGTGCATAGACCTTAATGATGGTCGTAAGTGCTGCATGAGTGACCAGTCGGTCGATTATGTAGTGAAGTGTTTCATTTTGAATTTCAAGCGAGGCTGATTTCAAGCGAGCCTGTTTATAAGCGAGGCTGAGTTAAAAAAAGGAGCTGAACCATCATCCCAACCGGAGCTGTTAGAATTTGGGTGTGAAGATATTAAAGGAAAATATGGAGAGAAAAGAGCACAGATCCAGTAAATGTCAGAGGAATGAACCTGAAGGCCTGGACATAACGTTGAGAGATGAAGGCGTGAAGAAAGTGTTCAAAGATGCCGGGTGCTGGAAATTTTGTAAAAAGCTACAAGGAGGGCATGCACTGGTAACTAAGGAGTTTGCGCTAAATTTCACTGGTTTGAACTCAAAGGTAGCCATGTTAGAAATACAGGTTTCTCCATAAGCAATAGCTGCTGTAACCGAGATCCCAAGAGGACGGGAAGAATGGTTCAAAAATTTTTAATTTGATATGAATCCTTGTAAGGAGTTTTTAAAAGAGGCATATGTAAATGAAGACTTAATAAAAGCAGTGCCCAAGTATTATGTCAAGGAACATTATGCTCTTCTTCTCACCTGCATACAGAAGTATTTGACCTGTGAAGGAAGGTACAATAAGGTTTATTCTTACCATTTTAAACTGCTCTTGCATTTTACCGGGAAAGTCTCCATAGACATTCCGTTTTATTTATTTCACAGTTTAAGTAAGATGTGTGATAAGGTGCAGCTGAGGAAGGAGGATTGTGAAACCTCTTTATTTCATCATGGTTTGATTAAGTTGCTAGTTTTAGATGGCCTCCAAAAGATAGGCAGAGACTGGAATTCATTTATTTTCATGGCTGGATTCCAATGTAAGACTGGTCTTACTCCACAACCAGCTAGAGAGTTCACCATAGTTGAGCTTCAAAGGGAAGTAAGAGCTAAAAAGCAAACCAAGCCACAGCTACCAAAACCAGTGAAGCCACTAATCATTCAAGAACAACCTCAGCAATCAACAAAGGAAAAGACTCAGGGTAAGAAGACTGTACCTGAAGCAAGCAAATCTGAAGCAGTCTCAAGGGTAAGGACAAGAAGCCAAATAAATAAGGAAAAAGGTAAAGTTGTCGCTGTTGAAGAAAGCCCAGTGTCTAAGGCAAGCTTAAATGATTTATTACAGGTCATTGAATTAGAGCAGTCCAAACCAGTTCAAATTGATTTGACACA
This sequence comes from Pinus taeda, assembly GCA_000404065.3. Taxonomy (NCBI): domain Eukaryota; kingdom Viridiplantae; phylum Streptophyta; class Pinopsida; order Pinales; family Pinaceae; genus Pinus; species Pinus taeda. Next base: position 200,025 of record APFE030242656.1, read on the forward strand.
GTCACCACAAGAAAGTGTTAAGAAAACCAAGGCCTCAAAAGGGCTTAAATTTGATGAGCCAACTCAGGAGTTTATTTTTAAACCTAGAAGACCTATGACCAGAAAATTCCAGCAAGCACAGGAAGCACTGCCCAGAACAGAGGAAACTGAGAAAGTTAAGCAAAAAGATAAAAACAGGGCAGTCATCACATCTGCAGAAGATTATATAGCAGCCATGAAGAGCCAAATAGAAGTAGCTGAATATGAGATTAATCAACCGCAGAAAGCTGCTAGAGACTTGAAGGCACAGCTAGGCAAGTTGCCTGATAAATGAATTTTCTTTTCAAGAAAGGTTATGTTCCAAATTTTTGTCAATTTTACTTAGGCTTATGGTTTTGAAGACATGTAAATCCCTGTTACACATGTGAAAAATCAAAGGGAGTTTTTGGCAATCAGAGTTTTGGGTGATAAAGTTTTCGGGTCAAAATCAAGCTGTTTTAAATAAAAACAACAGTTTCGTAGCGTGTTACGAAACTGCTGTAGGTGATGATTTTAACGCAGACAAACAGTTTGATATTATGAGCGGGAATTTTGAAAGAGAGACACCTGTTCATCAATACAGCCTATAGCACATCAAAAACGTGGCAACGTTCCATACCTTGGGTTATTAAAGGCTCAGAAAAATGATGTTATATATTTGAGCAAATTGTGGAAAACAGAAGCCGAGAAGCAGGGGACATCTCCTAATACCACGGGGAAGATAAGGATTCAGCGTTCAAGGTCAATATGGAGTATTAAATGTCCAGCTTATCCAATTTGAAAGAGGACTAGGTGTCAAAGAACGAGGAGTAGCCACTATGGCATGGAAACGGAGTTAGAGTCCTAGTTAATTTAGAACTTTTTAAAAATTCCAGTAAGCACTTTATTGTATTTAATAGTCAGTTAAATAGCTGATAGATGTCGTTAGAGATAAGGATCAAGTTATTAAATTCCCCTCATGCTGGAGGAGGAAGCTCGAATTAGTTAGAATAAGGATTCTATATATAGCTGAAACATCAATGTCATGAGGGTTGGAAATTTTGTAACAGAAGTACTGTTTTAGCTTATGTAAAGACCATTTTCAGTAATATAAGTTATCTGTTTTTCTTCTCAGGATTCATGAAGGATTTCCATGTTCAGAATGTGTGATTTGTTTTTTTTCCTTAATGTCTTTTTACAGTTGCATGGATGCATAATCACTCAGAATTCACTGATTGTGCTCTGACTTCCTGTATGCATGTATGAACTGTGGTTTTATGTGAGTTGTGTTCTGAACATATAAATGCTAAGTGCCCTGACTTCTATGAAAAGGCAGTATCACTGTTTACTGAAGTATGATTGACTCCATAGGCCCAATGGAAACTTATGTAATGTTTATCCAAACATCAAATTTGTTAATGTTATCCCATAAGAGTTAGCCATCTTATTTTAAGTCAAAATCAATAACCCTTTGAGAGAGCCCTCTCAGGCTAAGGAGGCTAAGCCTTAGTCAAAAGATTGGTTTGAAATAGTTACTTAGAGTCAACCTGACCAGCAGCCTATCAGGATCTGATTTTGAGATAACAGGGAGTACTCTCCCAGATCTCAAGTTGATTTCCTGAATCTCCACAACATAAGGAGGATAGGATGTTTCTCCACTGTACACTTGTTGTGCATGTCTGTTGTTTGGGTTCAGATTTGGCTGGGCAGGCATCTGAGGTTGTTTAGGTGGAGTAGGGTGTAAAAATTATGGTTGAGTAGGTGGTGAAGGCAATAAAGCAGGAGCATTGTTGTATGGGGGCCTCCACCCCTAGGGCAGTGCATTCCACTGAGGCTTTGGTAGAGCATATGGCTGAAATGACTAGTTGGTTGGTTGGGAATGGTACTAAGGTGAAAAATACAAGGGAGGAGGTGTATACCAGGAACTATGAGTAGGGGGGTGCAAGAGGGAATGGACGTGGTTTGGTTAGGGTTATAATATGCATGGGATGACCCTTGCATGCCCTGATGGTATGACCAAGGCCCATAAGGTCTTCTTTGATCTATGTAGTAGAGATGTTCAATTACTCCTTTAGTTCCCTGATAGATAACTTTTAGTCCAGGTAGAGAAGGGCACTTGTTTGTGGAGTAGTTTTCTTTACAGTCCAAGCAGACTTCAATTAGATTCAACGGACATTCATTCCTAGAGTGCCTCCTTGTTCATCTAGGGCAAAAAATGGCTACGACCCTCTCTACTTCCTCCGAGTTTCTCTTGATGTACATGGTGTCCATCTATAGGCTAAGGGTTTGTAGCATTTCACTCTTGAAATATTCTAGGATATTTCCAATTTCACCTTTGATGGATGTATTGGAAGAGGATGAACTGGCCATTGGTTTGACTACCCCTACCCTTTTTCCTAGCTACCCTAGAATGGTTCCTAAAGACAATCATGATATATTCATATGGTAGCTGGTAGATATCCCCTCCTGCTAGCAGGTTTAGCGTATCCTAAAGATATTCCCTTACCCCTCTGAGCTGGACTAGCTTCAGTGGCTGAGGATCAAGTGTGCACCTGGCCCTTTTGTGGCTCAGCTGGAATCTTTCTTCATAATCCTCTAGGGATTTATCATGCCCTAAGCTCATCCTAAAAATTTCCTCTTTAGTGTCTTTGGACCTAGAGTAGTCTTGATACTTGTTGTTGAAGGCTTGCTACATCTGATCCCAGGTTGTGATTCTATCCCTAGTAAACCCATGAACCAACGCAAAGTTGCATCCTTGAGAGTGGATGGGAATAGTTTCAACATCTACTCATCATTGGTGTAATCTTAAGTTCTGCATATGACAACAAACTCAAACAAGAAAGTGTCTGGATCTTCTGAGGCCAGGCCATGGAAATGAGGAAGAGCAGAGGGGCTTATGCTTGTCACCTTGGTATCCCAATTAGTTTCTTTGATGGGAAAGGCACCCTAAATTATTTCTCTATTGCCTCTGTCATTTCTATTTTCAGCCATTAGGTCAATTGGAATGAGTTATCCTTCTTCTTCTCCTCCTGTAGTTTCTTCGGATATCTTTGGTTGTTCACCTAAGGGGTCCTCCAATTCACAACCACCGAAGAAGAGGGAAAGTTGGTTGTTTGAAGCGTTGGGGGTATTTGGTAGAAATTTTCCTAAGTTATTCCTATTCCTACGAGGCATGAAAGAAGTGTTTTTTGTTTTTTTTTGTGTTTTTTTTTCAAGCTTTGAGAATAATTGCAGAATTGAAATCACAAACTGAATGGAAACTAACTGACTGAATGAAAACTAATTGCTTGAATGAAATCTCACTTATAGAATGGAAAATAAAGAAAACTAAATTAATTTTTTAGAAATGAAAATAATAGCATAATATCAGAGATAAGAAATGGAAGAAAGAAAGCATAAATCACATATTACTCAGACACCTTCCCAACAACGGTGCCAAAAAGTGATGAGCACTAGTATTGTAGCAAGAATGCTGCAACTCCTAGGGCTACCAACTTTACTTTATCAACCCCGGGTTCGTACAAAAGTGGAGGTGACATTGTTGTATACACAAGTAAATTTGATGCGTCTACTATTTGTCACTACTAAGCTAGCAATAGACCACTAAGGTTTTCCAAACCAGACTTTTATTGATTCAGAAGAAGCTTGATTATCAATCAGGAAAAAGGTAAATCTACACTAAAAGAAATATTGTCTACTGCAGTAAGGAAAAATATTGAAATCAAATGCTTAAAAACACCGTTCATCTAATATAACTACTAAGAGGCTTTGCTTCAAGGGAATCCTAATGTATCATATGTGCAATCCTACTATCCTAGGCATGCAATTTGAAACATCAAACATTCTATTTTTGTGCATGTGAATGAAGAAAATAACTCTTTTTTCCTTTATGTCTTTTTTGTGTGAAAGTGTGAAAGTTAAATTCTTTTGGTGATGTGGCAGGTGGATTAGGGATGATGGTGGATGGTCAAATGGATTGGGAGGCAAGTAGGGGTCTTTTCCTAGCTTCCTAGGGGCCTTTTCCACAATTCAGCCTCAAAATAGGCCACTACATGGCAACCTATAGGATGTCCTAATTCGTCCTACAAGATGTCCTAATGCTCCTACAAGAGTCGCTGTATTCCTACAGGATATAATTCAGAGCAAGAGTAGGGATTTGGAAGGTGATTTAAGGCTTAAGGAAGGTGAATGGTGGGTGAATTGAAGAAAGGAAGTGCCTAGGACTCATTCAAAACTCAAAAGCAGAGTTGTGAGATGGTTGGATTTTCTCAACGAGCTTGGAGAAGTATTCTTGTGGAATGATGAATCTAATGATGGATTCATTGAAGGAAAGTGATAACCATGGATGGATGAGGTTAGGATGGGGTTGATGATCATGAAATCTCTCTGTACTGCATCAATCATTGACATTTATCAATAAATCATGTAAATAAGAAGGATTTCAGTTAACTAAGGAAAACAAAATTTCATGATCTAGCTGCCTATTTCATGCATGGGAAAACTTGTAGGGTAATATGAAACCTTGATGAAATATAATGTAATACTGAAGATAGTAGAAATGACAATTAAATCCTATTCTTGAAAACTAGTAAAATGTTGACTTAAGTAACAAAAAACCCTAAATTCCATGAGAAATCAAAATTCTGTTTTTTCGGGGCTGCATAGGAGTTATTTCCTCAAACGATGGTCCTTGAAGGGAGGAGTGAGGACAAATCCACCTGCTAGAAACTTTTTGATATTCCTTTATATTCCTACACCAATGCTGAAGCAATGCACAAATGGAAGCAAACTAATCAAATCCACAACTACTTGTAATGAAATATTGCTAAAGACAATTCAACCATTAATCTATGAAATCAACTAAGCATACAAATACAATAAGAGGAGCCTTTTCTGCTAGCGTTGGGCCCTAACCAAAGATCTTCAGCACTCTGAGTCAACTCAGAGTTGGATCAAGGGAATGCTCATTCTCATTATCAAATCAAAAAATTACATAAAAATGTTTTCCACAAGTCTTGAAATCGAAAATGCTTAGTGTTTTTACATCAAAAATTTGAATCCTAATGAGGCTCTAGGCCTCCTTATTTATAGAACTAAAGTCTCCAACGACTTCCTTAAATCTAGGGTGGCTTGGCTCCCAAACTCGAGACGAACTGTCTCTTTAACTGTTAATAGCTCAGTTTCCTTTTGATCTTCATGACTTGACTGCTTGTAACTATGATCTAGTGTGATTTTATGGATGAATATTCCAATGAGTGAGGAGAAAATGAGGAGGACCTATCACCTACAATCTCTCGTCTTTGTCTCATTCGAGTTTCAACTCTTAATTAGCTAAAATTTCGATGAATTGCTCTCAAAAACCTGCAATCAATGCACATTAGTCCACTATGCATAATATATCACTTTGACTCATCTAATTAAGACAAATATAATCAAAATATGTAAGAAATTATGAGAATAGCTGATTTGAATCAGCTAGGAGGTGTATTAAAGTCCATATAGTTACCCAATGATGAGGCTCATCACCTGTCTCTCTATGAGCGAGGAGATAGAAGGGTCTCTCCACTTGGTTTTTCATGTTTTTCTTTTATAAATTTCCAAATGGATCCTGACTATTTCTTTTGTTTTGCTCTAACAATCCTCTGGGATGACTCTCATCTACCTACTATGCACAGACTAAGAAATTTTGCTCTTATACTGCCACCAAGCCATGATTTAGGTGGTCTCCACCTATGACCAATTAGCATGCTCCTCACTACCTCGCTATGCAAGCCACGTTTGCCCAACTCTCCTTTAGTAGCTCTGCCAACACTTTTCGGCTGCCAAACTTGGTAACCACTTTAAGCCAAGGCCACATTTAACACTGCCATTTAACTTTGGGGAACCTAAACTTTGACTAACAATAAATCTTGATCCAAGAGGCCATTTTGGAACTTCCACATACTATCGGGAAGCTCTTTCCAAGAAAAATCCAACTATGCCACTTCCATGACAATTTAAACTAAAATCCTAAGGTAGAAATTCCTTAAAATCATGGGACTCCCTAAGTGTCATAGCTATAAGACTTTATTGCTTCTTTTCATATCCCACTACTATGATGGTTCTCTGCAAGAGACTGTAGTAATCATGGGACTTACTCTAAGCTTGACACACTATGCACATCAATGCTATCTCGATGGACATCAATGCTAACCTAGTTAAGATCAATGCTAACACACCTGCTGCCACCAACATTAATCTCATTTGGTTGACTTCAATTACAACACACTTGCTTCCACTGGCCATGAAGATAATTCCAATTGTGCAACAATATCTTCCTTCCATCTGTTATCACCTAGAACTGCAGTCACATGTACATAAATGTTGTCCAAAAAATTTCATTGTCAAAAATAGGTGTCAAATGGTTGTTGTCCTATGTTTGTTACTTAGGGATCATGTTTTAGAAAGATATTGATATAAACCATTTTCAAATACCATTAGTCATCCTCCATCATGATTGTATAAGGCATGTCTTATCTTGCTTATGTCACTGGCCCTTTTCGCATTTCCACAGCGCAGTTTTATTGGCTGATTTGGCAGCGCAATGATGTTTTAGCTTTTTCGCAGCGTGTCAGTAACCAGCCATTTCGTAGCGCATTTTGATAATTTATAACTATCTGCGCTACGAAATCGCGGATTCAGGGATTTTGCAGCGCAGATTCTCGAAATGTCATGTCTGGGGGGATGAGTCATTGTGTTTGTCCGTTTATTGTTAGTTGGCGTCCTTTCCAAGCGATTATGAGCCATCATTCCACCAATAGGTTCATAGCCACGCACATAAAAATCATTCAAACGGTTTTGTAATGTATGGTAGTGTCATGATGTTGTTAATGATGCATGAACTGACCCGCTTGTATGATAAGACTATTAAATTGCAAAGGAGCCCGAGTTTCTTCCTTAAAAGAACCTGATTGCAAGCGAGCCTGCGTTCCAAAATTTGAATTTTCCATTTGAGTTGAAGCTGGTGGTGTTTCTCTGTGCGAAAGATTTCAAAGTGAAATGGAGAAGAAGGGGCATCGGTCTGGAAGATGCCAAAGAACGGAACCTGAGGGATTGGATCTTGCATTAAGAGATGAAGGTGTAAGAAAAGCTTTTAAGGATGTTGGTTGCTGGAGATTTTGTGAGAAGCTGCAGGGTGGGCATGCTGAGGTAACAAAAGCATTTGCCTTAAATTTTACAGGTTTAAGTTCTAAAGTGTCTATGTTAGAATTCCCAGTATCTCCAGAGGCTATTGCTAATGTGATTGAAATTCCGAGAGGAGGGCAGGAGTGGTTTAAAAACTTCAAATTTGATATGAACCCCTACAAGGAATTCTTGAAGGAACCTTATGTGAATGAAGATCTTACAAAGGTTGTGCCAAGAAATTATGTGAAGGAACACTATTCACTTCTCCTTACATGTATTCAAAAGTATTTAACATGTGAAGGGAGATATACTAAAGTTTACTCCTATCATTTTAAGCTCTTGCTGCATTTTACAGGCAAAGCATCTATAGATATCCCATTCTACTTGTTTCGTAGCCTCAGCAAGATGTGTGATAAAATTCAATTAAAGAAGGATAACTGTGAGACATCACTGTTTCATCATGGTTTAGTGAAACTGTTAGTGTTGGATGGTCTGCAGAAAATTGGTCGGGATTGGAATTCCTTTATTTTTATGGCTGGTTTTCAGAGTAAGACAGGCCTCACCCCATTGCTTTTAGAGAAAGAGAGGAGTCAATTGAGGAACCTACTCTTGCTGAGCTTAAAAAGGAGATAAAAGATAAGAAGAAGACCAAGACCAAATTGCAGAAAACAGTGAAGCCATTGGTTATCAAAAAGCCACCTCAACCATCATCAAAGTGAAGGTCAAGCACAAGAAAGATGTACCTGGATCAAGTAGGGCTGAAAAGGTATCAAGAGTAAAGACAAGAAGTCAATTAAGCAAGGAGAAGGGCAAATCAGTAGCTGTTGAGGGAAGTCCAATATCAAAGGCTAGTTTGAGTGATTTGCTTGAGGCTCTTGAATTTGAACAGGCTAAATCAGTGCATATTGAGCCAATGCACATTGACTTAACTCAATCATCACCAGAGAGCACTAAAAAATCAAAGGCTTCGAAGAGGTTAAGGTTTGATGAACCTCGTGAAGAATTTGTGTTCAAACCACGAAGGCCAGTTACAAGGAAACAAATTAAAGAGGCTGAGAAAGTGCATGAAGAGGAGGTAACTGTAAAGATGCCCAGAATAGAGGAAGTTGAACAACTGCCCAAAACAGAGGAGGCAGAGAAAATAAAGGAAAAACCTTTTACAAGAAAACAAGCAAGAGAAATGGAGAAACAATCCAGAACAGAGGAAGCAAAAGAAATCAAGAAAAAAGGTCCAAATAAAAAAATCACCATTTCTCAAGAAGGAAATACCACATCTACAAAGGACCAGTGGAAGGCAACTGAAAAAGAAATGACTGAGATGGAGAGGGCCGTAGCTGAAATCGCAACCATGGAAAAGGAGGTTGCAAAATTGAAAGCACAGCTAAATAAATTAGCTGCTAAATGAAATTGTCGATTCTGAGTAAGGTACCTTTCTAAGTTTTGATCAATTTTGTTTAAACTCCATCATTTTGAAGTCATCTAGGTCCCTAATACTTGTAGAAGAGGTCTGAGGAAGTCATGAGTTCAAGCAATTCAAGGCAAATACACTCTGTTTTAGCAAAAACAGCAGTTTCGTAGCGCGCTACGAAACTGCTGTAGGTGATGTTTTATGGGGAAAATGAATAGGTTAATGACGAGGTCAGCAGATTTTTGAAGGAAATGCCTAAGGAACATCAAGGAGACCACATAAGGCTAGCAGAGCCATTCAGATAATGACAAGTGTGCATTCTCCATAAAGGTGAAATTTTTGTCTTAAGTTATAGCTTTAATAAAGGTACTTTATTACGAGTGGTTAGGGTTTGGTTGGAGATGCATACGAGGATTTGGGCTTATACACCTGTTCAATCAACAAGGCTTCCAGCATATTTGGGAATATGGTGATGCTCGTCAATTTTGGGGTATTAAAGAGTTGGGAACATATTGCTTAACTTTCTAAGGATGGTGGGAAACAAGGACCGGAAAAATAGGGGTTTGTTCTTATAATCAATGAACCATCAGCACATTCAGCGTCCAATGCTAACCTTGTTCCTTGCATCCTTATCTTAGCTATCATGGCCAAAACTAAAGGAGACAGCTGTCAAAGACCAATAAAAGAATCATGTTACGAGGAGAATACAATTAGAGTTTAAGTTTGATTAGGACTCTTTGTAATTACAGCTCAACACTTAGTGGATTTAATGAGTCTGTTAAAAATAGATAGGGGTAGTTAATGAAAGTCATCGAGCTCCCCTCATGCTGGAGGAGGAGGCTCAAAGTAGTTAAGAATTTTTTTCTATATATAGATGAAACTCTGATGTAATGAAGGTTGGATGTTTATGAAAAAACAGAGTTTATATTGGCTTATGTAAAAGACTGGTTACAGTAATAGAAAAGACTACTTTTTCTTCTCAAGATTCATACTTTGTTCAAATGCTCAAGATGTATGTGGCTTTGTCTTATCCTTTATATTTTATAGCTCTATAGATATACAATCACTCTGAATTCACCTAGTTGCTCAGATTTCCTGTGTATATTTATGAGTTGAGGTTCATTTGAGAAATGTTTTGAGTGTTTAGACATTACATGCCTTGACTTCCATGAATGAGTAGTTAATAGTTTACTGGAATGGTGTTTGACTCCATGAGCCCAATGGAAGAAATCTTATGTTGTATTTCCAACCATCATGTTTATTAAAGTTCTCATTTCAAGAGTTAGCCCTCTTAGTGTTAATCATAATCAGTAGTTTATTTTGAGAGAGCCCTCTCAGGTTAGGAAGGCTAATCCTTAGCCAAGAGTCTGGTCTGAAATAGTTACATAGAGTCTAACTGATTAGAAGCCATCAGTACATGATTTTGTGATAACACCATCCATCAAATTATGTAATGGTTCAAGCATCCAAATAATCCTAGATTTCAATTGCTTGAAGAAAATTTAATTGTGTTGTCTACTTCTTATCTAAAAGGGTCCATTTTTTGAAGACAACCGACTGTTAACCGATAAAGGTTTTTTCTAGATTCACCTGTAAGAATTTTCGTATGTGGACTTTGAGCTTAGTCATCATATATTTATCAAATCACACCTATTGCATGACTACACCAATTTTTTAGTCACGTGCACCTAACCCCTTATCCTTGGCATTTTAAAATCCTCCACAAATTCTTAATTGCAAAGATATTCAAGAAGGTTAGAGTTGGAATGACTTGGATATGGTAGCTCTAGAAACTTAAGAATACATGTAAGTTCAAACTTTGAGATTTTATGCTAAATTATCAAAAGTGGTGAAGATTAAGTGTTAAGTGGGAATATTTTCTTCATTAATGTAGAAAATTACCCCAAACATTCATTGTCCAGTTGTGTTAAATGCAAACACATATAATCCATGTGATGGGGTGTGGGGTATTTTTATCGTATATAATTGTTGATTCAAGTCAAACATGTCTACAAGTTCTTTTTCATCGATTCTTATTTTGTAAATTTATTATTAGTTCACTACAACATGTCTGTTAGTTATATTTTCCCAGTCAACTTGTTCACTTCTCTCATCTTCTTTTTTTCCGATCGATTTTGTCATAACATTGTTGATACTTGTGTAACCACTCCTTTCTTCTCATATGTTGATGGTATCATTTCTTTCTATCTTGGTTTTACATCTTTTGATTCAACAATTTGCACAAGTCATGCTTTTTTTTCATCATTATTTGTTTTGCTTTTTGAATGTGAAGTTTGGTTACCTATTACTATGGTTGTTGGTTACTATACTTGATTTTGTAACCAACTACTTTATGACCAATCCTTTTCTTAATTAGTGAAAATAATAAGAACTAATGTACAATAGTTAGTAAATTAGACTACCACATATTGGTTTTCAGCCTAACCCATGCTTATTGGTGCCTCAACATATTTTCACCAACAAGCATACTAATAATATCTGGATTATATTTCTTTAAATGGGTCATGTTTACAACTAAGTTGAGCAAATTCCCTTTTAGTGTCCTTAGCTAGATAATACCTGAAGGTCGAGTATATTCTACTACGAAGGGAACTAAAGCTTCCCTTTGATCCAACTATCATATAGAAATGAAAATTCCCCCGACTTGAAGTATTTATATTTAATATTTCTATCATGGCAATCTTTGTGCTAATTTTTTTAAGCCTCCTACTAGTGTAATGTATGAAGTCAATTTTCTTAAGTCCATATAATTGGTGAAGTTTTTGTTATCTTCTTTATCCATTAGATACTTAAGCGTAGTGAAATATTTTGTTGCGTTGGTAGCAAAACGTAGAGGGATGGCAACTTCTTGTTCATAAACTAATTTAAATGGTGTATGACTACTTGACCTTTTTTAGCATGTTATAGAGGCCCATAATGATGATTTTATAGTGCCAAATAGACAAGCACAATTTTATACAACTGATAACTACTGCCAATGATATATGATATTTTTTAGAAGCACTCTGGAATATCATTGATAAATTACACAAAGAAAATTTGACAGTTAGCTGAATGAAATTGTAAATATCATAGTAGAATAGCCATGCAATGTAGATGCCAAATGTTTTCCATGGGAAACCCAAACTCAAGAGAAAACAAAACAATCCTTTATAGGAGAAATTTTTTAGTTCAAAAAAAGTACAATATGATATTTCAATTCAAATATGGTCAATCGAGAAAAATAATTTAGCACTGGTCATAATTGGTAAAGGAGGGAAATTTTTTCCCTTCTGGGGCTATCCAAAAATTTTGGGTGATCCTAGTTAAATAGAATAAAATTTGGCCTCCTGCAACTGCCTAGAAGCCTGGTCAAATTGCATAGAATTTTGTTCAAACTATGCCAAAAAAAATGCTGTCAACTGCCTATAAAACTTGGTCAACTACCCAAAAAAACACTCAATCAGCTGCCTAGAAAAGAACTTAGCCAAAATAGCTAGAAACTCGATCAAATTTTTCAAACTGGACTCGGTCGAACTACCCATAATAATATCAATCAAAATAGGTCAAATAGACCTCATGAAAACTTGGTCAAAGATGGTTAACACTAGTCAAAATTCAAAAGGTTTTTTCTGTATGTCGCACATGTGAACAAAATGTCAGATGATTATTTGATCTGAATTGTGTCTAAATGAAGGAGGTCAAATTTGAATTTATAGTGACCTAAAGAGGTGGGTTTAGACCAAGGGTCACACATATTCACATGATTGGGACAACTTAACTAGTTGGGGATGAATTTAGCAATTTGCATTTAAATTTAAATTTAGTTTCCTGTATTTTAAATGTTAGCCAAATTGTAGCTGGGGAATACCTTCCATAGCTACCCAAAAATGAAAACGCCCTATTATCTAGCGAGGTAATCACCTTGAATTCTTCATATTTTCACTTTTCTTAACAATTTTTCCATCCCAAGAAAATGATTGAATGAGTCTTCTATGTTAATGTATACATCCACTTCTTGTTATATTATAAAACCACGTGGAAAGCATCCTACATCAACATCATGTAAATGATCTAGTTAACCACTAGACAAATACTGTTTAGAAATGATCTATTCACCCACTATCCAAATACACTTTTGCGATATGGTTATGAACCCCCTGACTTGGGTAAGAAACAAAACTAGTCTTGAGTCGCTAACCAACCAAGTGGTCACTTGGAAGAAGGTCAATTCTCCCTCATCAATGGTGAAACCATAGGCTAATTTTCCACACATCCATCTTCATGATTGTGTTGATGGTGTTGGAAATCCATCAACTAAGGGGGTATCCCCAATATGAAGTCCCAATTATGCCTCACAATTTTTGGAGTAGAAGCCCCATACGGAGTATCAACTTGACCATCATTACTAAAAGGGTTTCCATGGCTTCAATGGGAAACATAAGAGAGTATACGCATAATATTTGAAACAAGCAAGTAAGTTGACACTGTGAATCACACATTGCAATGTATAAAAGGATACTTCCAGAAGAGGGAGATAAAAAGTGAGCCTCTAGAAGAAAATTAATAGTATTATTCTAAGAGTGAGACAAAAGACGAAGGAAATATCCATTGATTATCTAGCAAAGTGGTTCACATAGATATAAATGACCATTAAAGAAAATAAAACACACATTCAACAAGATAAATGAAAAATCTGATGAAGTAGTTCAATTTATTTAGTACATATGAACATAACAAATACCACAAACATCTAAATAATATTCTTACAATATTCATGATACATGCATGAAAATGTGTTGACTCAATGAGCTTCTGATAATTAAGTGAAATACCTAAGTACACAGTTACAATGGTGAGACACTAGCTCCAATAGTGGAGCATTAAGCCACACCTCCTCCTTCAAGGAATAATATTATTTCCTATGCCAAACTAGAGGAGCCAAGGCTAGCTATGCAAAGTCTAAGCCTCCAAAAATCCCCTTTCTTGAGTTATGAGGCTTATTTTATAACAAGAGGAATGACCTTTACATCCCTTATGACTCTTGATTTTCTCTCATGACTCTTGGATTCCTAATTGACCTTTGAACTTCTATTTACGCTTAGGTACAAATGTGACTTTTCATATTCCACATGTGACTCTTAGACTTCCACACATTCACATTTTTTTATTTCTTTGAAAATACATATTTACATCCCATGTCATGTGGTTAAGTATATGGACAACATAGGACTCTCTGATGACACTTTTAGAGGCCATGATTTGGCCACTATGACATTCGACTTGTTTATGATGGATCTATTCCAAGTGCCTCTCCTTCCTACTGTGTATTTCATTCATGATGATATATTCGATCTATAATTCATCGTAAACCTCCAAAGGGTTTTGGATCAGTGTTGGAACCTTTTGAGTCATCATGCAGTGTCATCATTTTTTCATGGTCGATGATCTATTCATTTCTTCATGATGGTTCTTCTTCTATGAAAGTGCTTCCTTGTTTCTTCTCCTTGACATCTTCCTTGATCATCACCTCAACATGTTGATTTGGTATACATGCCAATGAATTTCACTCATGACAAGGCAAGATCGGTCCAAAAAAATTATATTCTACATCTACTTTGCTCATGGAAGAAATTGATTGTTATGGAAATGTGAAAGAGCTAAGAAGGAAAGACCTGTTGGGAATTGCATAGTTGAGCTCAAAAATGGCTAAGGTAAAGCACCATTGTTCACTGTAAATGTGCAATGTGCTACAACAAGGGGATCTTTAGGGTTTAGTGCAATGAGAAAGTGCAAGAGACGAGGTTGATGAGCATGTTGACTGAAGTTGTGCAGTGATCAAGAGAGAGGGAGATAGTGAATTCACAGGAAAACTTCACAATGACTGAGGGAAGGTCTCAATATGAACTATAACTACACAATGCATTTAGGGATACAAGGAAAAAAAATGCATGATGTAGTATGTAGTTCTAGTCAATAGATAAGGGAAGACTAGGCACTGCAATTGTGCAATGTGCAGTGCTTGATGGGTAGGATTCTATGCTAGTGCAATTGAGGGTTGAAATGGCTCAGAGGTGGACCCACTCTCCACTATAAATGTGAAATACGTTGAGGGAGCCTCACTAGAAGAGAGGTTTGCATATTTTTCTAAGGAAAGCAACAAAAATGTAAGTCACTTTTCCAAGAAGGTTCTCACTGCACTGTGAAGGAAAGGGAGCATATGTATTGCACACTTTGTAATTGCAATGATATGGAGAAGGTCCTTACTATTAAATAGAAGTTATCCATGTGATATACAAGTCAAAATTGATCAAGGCTCAATGCAGTGAATTAGTACAATAAAGAAGGGTTAGTGATCATGCTTTGAAGGTGCTCAATGTCCAATCATATGAGATGACCTTGAGAAAGACTCGTTACACAAGTTTGGGAGGGAGATATTTCAACAATGAGGCTCATGGATAGGTAGTGCTCATCACCTATTAAGAGATTAATGCTTCCATCAATTTAAATAAACAAGAGGAGCAAGAAGAGATCTAGAATGATTAAGTGTGACACTAGTAGATGAAGAGAGAGAAAAGCACCCAAACAAGACTTAAACATAGATCACACATATGAATTCACATAATAAAAGGAAAGGAAATGCACAAGATTCATGATCAAAAATCACACCTTGATATGACAACACAACGACACTTGTTTCTAGGTGCGACAGTTGAAACGTAGATTATGACACTTAGAGCACAAGTTGCGACACAAGTGTCAAATGTGACCAAAATGTGTGACAAGCTACAGGAATGCGTCTAACACATATTATTATGATACACAATACCATATAATGATGAATAGTCTGCTAGAGCTTCCTATAGTGATGTGTGAAGCTGCAGCACATACAAGAGCGGAAATACTTTAAAGTGACGGTTGCGATAGTAAGAAAAAGTGAAAATGACACATGAAAAAACTAAAGAAGGTGAAAGAGACACATGCTAGAGTGAAGATAAAGTAAAAATGAAACTTGTTGAAGCTAAGTCCAGCCAAAAAATTGCTACAAAAGTGAAAGAGACACTTTTGATTGAAAACATGGGCAAAAGTGATAATTGAGAAAACTCATTGGCATAGTAGTACAATTTCTACCAAAGTGAGAGGGTTTGTCAAAGATATTGGAGGGTGTTTGACATAATGTCAACACTTGGTGATACACTGGTAGAACTCCAAATTCTCTTTTTAGGTTTTCCCTTAGGTGAGAAGACTATCTTATAGGAAGTGTTGATTCAACATGTGGAATACCCTGACATTTCCACTTATCCCAGTTTAAGATATAACCTCTTATTTTCCTTTCTCGGCTTCAAACACATTTAAAAGACTAGTCATACCTCAACTATTTTGATAGGGGGGAAGAATGATAAGTGTACCGAGATTTTGATATTAGAGTTAAGCAGATTCGTTGGTGTTTCTCCATTGCAAGTGAGCCTATTCAGTACCTTGACAGAGCTACCTCAAGGAATTACAAGCATTTCATTGGTTCCAGCAGGCTTGTTTAGTACCCCGGTGAAGTTGCTTGCTTGACCTATTTGCACAGGAATCATTTCTCTTCTTCACACTTTATTTTATTTCTAAAAGTTATGATTGAATAATTTATTAAATATTTATAGCATAGGGGTGGAAGAGGAATCCCAACTTATTTTATGAGCAAGAGAGGTTGTTTGTTGTGTTATCCCTAGCTCTGCTATAGATTTCCTAAGGACTGTAACGGTGTAAAATGTGTAAAATAAATGAAGGGAACCATCACTCTTAAGAATCTAACTCATGGTGATGAATGTATTATGGAAAACGTTTCAGACATAATCTCAACTCTGATAACTCAAAGGTCCGATGATATATTTTAAATCAGCCACTGAGAAAAGGCTCATTCTCCAAATGGGATCGCCCTTCATATATGCCCTCTGCTCATCTATGTCAACTTCGACGATGAAAATGCATGCAAGATAACGACAAAGTGAGTCCCGGTGTGGAAAGGTCAATGTAGATCTAAAGGTCAGGCTTCTAATGCCTGACGAGGGACTCATTTTGACCTTAGAACAACTTGTCATAAGGTGGTGGTAACCACCCTTCAAGTGGACTCCTCTCACTGTCTCATCAAGAACAGAGGCAAAATGTAAAAGGGTATAAAGTAAAGGTAAAAATATGGTTTTTCCACCCCTCTAAAGCTTGTTCCCATTGCTAAAGACCAATATTAAACGACCCATGTCATGCTACACCCATTCCCAAATCCACCACTTGTACAGTTGCACCCTTCTATTATATAAAACTCTATCACCCTAAATTTACCTCCCCGACAACTGCTATTTGAAATCAGTAAAAATATCTCATGTTTGGTCATTTGCAAAATATTTACCTCTCCGTGTACTCTCTAAAGCAAAGGACCACCTCCAGAATCACTTTCACACACTCCTGTGGGTTGCAGGTAACCCGACACCATGACCTCCTGTATTTTTATTTTTGTTTCACTCAGTAAAATGAAGCATAAAACACCTGCAACCCATAACCCATGCGAAGTCAAGTCCACTAGTGTCAGGCCCTTAATGGACATTGAGTGTAAAATTACATACCTTTCCTATCCATTCTCGCTTGTTGACCTCTGCTATGAAGTTTTTTCCAACCATGTGAGGAAGGAGGTTCATTTTAAGGTTGTTGACTCTGACATGTATTTCCAAATTATGCCCCCGATTCACCTCTTCCCTAAATTTATATACTGGATCTCTGATGCATACCAAAAGGACTTGAATTATTTTGTTTCTAC